>JBBYHL010045002.1:0-20998 GCA_038381835.1 Adansonia madagascariensis
GGTCCATTTCACTATACCACAAGTTAAGAATTCGTACATTCTCATTCTCATCACATCGCCAAAGAAAAGTCTCGGTCAAGAAGACATTTCCAAGCCAGAAAAATATTTTAAGTTGTACACACTCATAGAAACACGAGGATCTACCCCGGGGTATGTTGCGACAGCCCTCTTAGCTTATCAAACTTTAATTCGAACCTCTACTAGGGTAATGCCTTACTCGTTAATGCATGGCACAGAACCTGTTCTACTAATTGAGGTTGAAATTCCCTCAAGCTGGGTATTATTGGAGACTAAACTAGAAGAAGCTAAATAGGTCCAAGATTGTTATGAACAATTAAATTTTATTGAAGAGAAAAGGCTATGAGGGATTTAGCATGACGAATGTACCAAACAAGAATAATAAAGCCCATGATAAGAAGCTCTGCTTGAGGCAATTTCACAAAGAGGAGTTAGTATTAAAGAAAATCCTTCCTAGCTAATAAGATCTACATAGTAAATGGGCACCAAATTAGGAAGGGCCCTATATGGTTCAGAAAGTATTTTCTGGTAGGGCATTGATTTTGGTAGAAATGGATAGGCACACTTTGCCCAATCTAGTTAATTCTAATAACGTAAAGAAGTATCATACCTAAAAGGCAATATCATATAAAATAAAAGAAAAAAAGAAAAAAAGAGAAAAAAAAGAGAGAGAAAATGTTTTAAAGAAGGAGGCCTCAAGTTAAAAACTCAAAAACGGTGGCTTGGGGCAAAGAAATGTGTCAGGTGAAATTTGTTGAAAGGTTAATCCCAAAAAAAGAGGGCAGAGTGTAATCAAAGATATCTTCAAAAAATTGAGCCATATAAGACTAGTGTTCCATTCAAAAAAGACTTTTGAAGAATGAAATGAAAGATTCTAGCTATAAGAGTAATACCCAATTTTGTTCTATACTTTATTTATACTCTTATTAAAAAAGAAAAACCAATATTGTATTCATTTTCTTTATTGGAATATAAGTATATATTTTTATCAATATCCTTGTCAGATCCTCTAGTCATGTTAACATTTTTGATAAATGATGATTGACATTTTAGAAATAAATGACAAAAGGATTTTTTTTGCTACTTTGGATTAAGATTAAATATTATAGGGATCTTAGTTATTGTTTCAATTCTTTGAACATTCTAAGAAGGATTAAAATCAACTAGTAATTTGGTTGAGTATAATCAAAGAAAATGGAATTTAGAAGTGGCTGTTAAATAATATTTTTGATAAGAAGAAAATAAATTATTCAGAAGGAGTTTCAGATGTAGGCATCATCAACCTTACTCGCTTTACCCAATCATAAGGAGCTCCAGACCTAGGCATCATCAGCCTTACTTGTCTTACTCAAAGAAAATAAATATTCACAACATCTTCTGAAAATGCCTTCAACTCCGAGTATAAGAGTAGGCTTGTTTTGCCCACAATATCTTCTGAGGACACTTTTAAATTAAAGTTCAAGCACTAATTCTCTTAGCCAAAATATAAAGTGATTTTCATAATATTTTCTAAAAATACCTTTAAATTCTAAAATAGGCTAGATCAAAGGTAATGAATAATGATCAGATTCATAGGTTGTATAAAGAAATCATGAGAATTCATCATATGCATTTTGTATGCATCTGCATTCAATAATTTGAAAGAAAAGTTAAGCGTAATGCTAGAGGAGGGCAACATTTACACTTATTATTTTAAAACCAAAAGGTAAGTTTTTGAACTTTCAAAATTGATCAAGTATCAAATGTCATTCAATTATAATTTACAGGAAAAGTTAAGCATAACGCTAGAGAAGAGCAACATTTACGTTTATACTTTCAAAACCAAAAGATAATTTCTTCACACTTTCAAAATTAATGAAGTATCAAATGTTATTCAACCCTTTTAAACCTATTCACTCATTTGGTTTTATCCCTGTCAACCTTTCTCATTTATTGACTTGTATAGATTCATTCTAGTTGACCCTTCTTATTTGTTAACTAGTATGCTTTTGTCCTGATCAAACTTTCTTATTCGTTGATTTGTATAATTTTGTTTAACTCAGCTTTTCTTATTCATTGACTTGTATGGTTTCATCTCGGTCAACTTTTCTCAATTTTTGACTTGTATGGTTTCATCCTGATTTGGTCTTAATCAACCTTTTCCATTTGTTGACTTGCATGGTCTCACCCTAGTCAACCCTTCTTAGTTGTTGACTTGTATGGTTTTGTCTCAGCCAACCATTCTTATTTTTTGACTGGTATGGTTTCACCCCAATCAAACTTTTTCATTTATAGACTCTATGGTTTTGTCTCGGTCAACCCTTTTCATTTATTGACTCATATGGTTTCATCCTGATCAACACTTTTCATTCATTGACTTGTATGGTTTCATCCCAATCAACCCTTCTAAATTGTTGACTTGTATGGTTTTATCCCGGTCAACCCTTTTTATTCGTTGACTTGTATAGTTTCATCCTGGTCAACCTTTGTATTCATTAACTTGTAGGGTTTTGTCTCAACCAACCTTTCTTGGTTGTTGACTTGTATGTTTTTGTCCTAATCAACCTTTCTCATTTGTTGACTTGTATGCTTTCGTCCCATTTAACCTCTTTTAACTTAAATCTTATACTAGACACCATTTTTATTTAAGGATTCACCCTTGGTTAATTAGTCTTTATATTCATTATTAGTTTATTTTACTTTTCAAAGCTTAATGACTCAAATGTAATTATGTTTATTTGGTCTTTATCCTGTTCCTGATTTTCAGCAATAGTCAAAGAGGGGCAGCTGTAGACACCTAATTTCATCTAGGTCTTTTTTCTAGTAATCCTAAATATCAAAGATTGAGAATTTAACGGCCACCCTTAATAGGAACAATCTCTTTTTAGATGAACCAGAAATTTTTCATACCTTTTTAGCCATATTTAAATGGTTATATGTTCACGTGACATAAAAAGTCCTATTCTTATCTATAATTTCAGATATACATGACGAATATTTGATAGGAAAATTATTTTTAATATTTTTTTGTTAAATTTTGAAAATCTATTTTTGCAAATGATAGCACAGTCAAATTTTCCACTTTTAGAAAATTTTCGAGATTTTTTTGTAAAATTTGGGAAGTTAACCATCATGTATTTTTATTGATACCTATATGGTATTTATGCGGATATTTCCTCTAAAAAATTAAGAATATTCAAGGAAAAATATGTATTGGCATTTTTATCAAGAAGTATCAAGTTGGCAATTTTGCCAGTTATTTTTAAACTTTTTATTGTATCGTGAATATTTTACTCATGAATTTTTTCAATAAAGATTTGTTTCAGATTTTGGATTTTTATCTTTACCATTTTGTAAATTAATATTTTGAATAATATGTTGTATTTAATTCATCTTATATAAGTTTTAATGCATTTTTTAAGATTTTCCTTATTCCAAAATACGAGTTTTCTATTATCTGTGAAATTTTCAGTGGATTTTTTTGAGTTTTGAGCTTCAAAATGCTTTAAATATCTCCATTTAAACACCATTTAATCAAATTTTAAGATTCATCTCATTCCTAAAATATAGAGTTTTTAATTTAGTAAATTTTTTTGAAAAGATTTTTCTATGTTTATAATTTTTAAAATTTTTCATATATTATTATTTAATTCATATCAAATTATTTTTTTCAAAATTAATTTTATTTTATTTTATTTTATGAGTTTTGCATTTTTTTTAGAATTTTCTTGTTTCCAAAATACGAAATTTTTTACTTTGTAAATTTTTTAGGTAAGATTTTTTTAGTTTATAGATTTTAAAATTCTTTAAATTTTATCATTAAATACATATTAATTCAGTTTTGTAAATTTAATTTATTTTATGAGTTTTACATTTTTTTTTTACATATACAAGTTTCTTCAATAAAGGTTTTTCTCATAAAATTTATAAGTTTGGGTATTTTAATGATTTTTTCTTGAAAATTAAAATTGATTTTGTTATTAGAATCAATTAAATTGATTATATGAAATTTTATTTCAAATACATAATTTTAATTTTTACAATTTAATCTTTTTAATTAATTTTTATAGTATAATTTCACATATTATATAAATATCTCCCAAAACACTCTAGAAATTAATGATGTCATAGATAACATAAGCCACTAAATCACAAATTTAATTAATTTAAATCAAATAAAATTAAAAAGCCATAATTACAAAATAAAAAAATCATAATAAAAAAATTAGAAAAAAATTCTAGGAAATTCTTAGAACATTTTCAGCCAATAGCTATTTATTTCAGCCCTTGGCTGATCCTTCCTTTATAAATAGGGGAAGGTATTAGGCTTCTAAGAAAAAGAAAACTCATAAAAACATTATTTACTTTTAAATTTCAAGCATTTTAAAGATTTATAGATTTATAAATTTATGATTTTGCTTATCTTATACATTGATTCATTTTTTGTGAGTCAAAATTATGTTAAAACTCATGGATTTCCATCCATGTTGAAAGGCTAAACATGTTGACAATGATCTATTTTCTATATATTTGTTGTTATTCTTGTTTTTTTTTTTAAGTTATATCTTGATTTTTTTTATATAAAATATTTTTGTTGTTGTGATCTTGTTTTTCTTGTATATATGTCGATGTTTATAATTTTTGTTCCTTAATATTCTTACATTAACGCGTTCTTTAACATATTTGTATATTTATTTTTATGTTTATTTTTATGGAAGTCGATGATAATAATTTTTGTTTATCTTTATGATTATGTACATCAAAGTATGTTGATGCTTGTTTATTTTTCATCTTAGCCAAACCTAGTATGAGTTTTTAGTGGTGATTTTGAATTTATTTTTGTAATGATTTTGTGTATTTTGGTTATTTTGAAATATTACTAAATACAAGAACTAAATTGTAAAGTATGTAAAACTCTCTTTAGTACCATTCTACCTTGGCTGAAGGTCCCTTGTGACATAAGAAGAGTGATTTATGTGTTTTTAAACATCTTGTAGGCATTTTTAACATTTTATGGCCCATTTTGAAATTTTACAAAGTTTAGGGATTAGTTTGCAAGATATGAACAAATTTATTTTTATGGCTAAAGGTGCTTGGCTAAATCTTCATGAGTGTGTTTGCTCTATTTTGCATGCTAATTTTCATATGTTTGGTGATATTTTATGGTTTTTTTTCAAGTAGGGAGTAAATTATAAAATTTGAAAAGTTTAGGGACTAATTTGCAAAAAAGTGAAAATGTTGTTTCAAGGCCAAGGGTGTTTGGCTGAATCTTCGTAGATATCTTTGTTATGTTTTACGTGTTTATTTTCATATATTTGATGATTTTTGTGATGTTTTCCCATGTAAGGACCTAAATGCAAAATTAAAAAGTTTAGAGACTATGTATCAAACTTTAGTATTTATGGGTAAAATAATCATTTTTGTCACTTTTAAATATTTCTATCATTCCTATGGTCCTTTGTATTTTTAAAATTTTCCATATTCTCTCGGTTCTCTGTTAGGGTACAAAATGAAAATTTGAAAAGTTTAGGGGTTTAATTGTAATTTTTGCATTTTAAGCCAATTTTAGAATTCTAATTTTCCTATATAGGATAGGTTCATCATTTCATGATCATTTTCGTGTCCATTAAAGTATCATGATACTTTCATGTCGAAGGTATACCCCAGGGGCATTTAGGTAATTTTTCCTAAAATCGAGTTTTATGTATTCATTGGGATGCTTTTTCTGCCAAGGTGTATATTTAGGATAGGTTCATCATTTCATAGTCATTTTAGTGTCCACTAGGGTATCGAGCTACTTTCATGTCAAAGGTATATAATAAGGGCATTTTGGTAATTTTTTAGAATCGATTTCGATATAGTCATAAGGTTGTTTTTGTGCCAAAGGTATATTTAGGATAGGTTCACCCTTTTTATAATTATTTTCTAATCTTTTAGAATTGTAGATACTTTCATGCACAATGTATACCCCAAGAGTATTTTAGTAATTTCATGTTAGAACCAACTCTTAAGTGATTATTAGGATATTTTCATATCAAAAGTACACATTAGGAAGGGTTCATCATATTAGGCCGTTTTTGGGTCTTAGGGTTAATATTTTTAATAAAGTCAGATTTTTTTAAAAAAAAATTAAGGTAATGTCTCCAAGTTAAAATAATACATAAAATTTTTTCCAGTATATGAGAGATATTTTAGGGATTATTTTAATAACAAGATATCCTTTTTCAAATAGAAAGTCAATATTTCTTTTTTAATTTTTGTAAAAATAAAACCTTTTGTATCCCATAGGCTTTTTAGCGAGGTACAAAAGATATTTTGATTTTTAAAACCTTTCGTATCCTACTAGTTCTCAATGGGGCATGATAGAGAATGATAAAAACTTTCATGTTCTCTTGGTTCTTTAGGAGGGTATGAAAGATATTTTGATTTCTAAAAAACATTAAAACCCTATTTTCTCGACATAATAAATTGGTTTAATAAAATATTATTTATGTGAATAATAATTAAATAGTAAATGTTGAAACCAAATAAACATGAAAATTTAAATTAACATATGATTAATTAGGTGTCTATTTTTTTGCATCACAAGATGGTCGATCCTTACTCATGATTGTAACCAACTCTCTGACCCTTTCACATGATCTTTGGTATCAAATGGGCCTCAGGTTTTGTGTTTAGGGGTTTCGTAACCTTAAAACATAAACTTCAATAGGTAACCAATTTCACCTAATAAATAGATTGGTGATGACTCCAAAATAAATGGTCATTTCATAATGACTATTTAGAGTTAAATTGAGTAAGCAATTCATCTCGGTAACCTAGTCCCTAAACATGAATAAAAAATAATGTTAACTATGATATGGGCCCCAAATAAAAGAAAATAATGATATACAGGTATATATATAAGAACAATGGGTACAACTGCCATTTTAAGTTGGGTTAGTCAGGATTCATACTTGGGCCATATTGTGACATAACCAATTGGTCTGAAAAGAGCCAGGCACAAACTGAATCTGCCCACAAAGATTTAGGCACCTATCGAGTTTTAGTTCACAAAGAGCTAGGCACTGGTTGAGTCTGTCTATAAAAGGCTGAGCACTAGTCAAGTCTATCCCAATGAGCCGAGCATCAACCAAATCTATTTGCAAAGAGCGAGGACCAATCAAGCCTATTTGCAATGACTCGGGCACAATCAATTTTATCCTCAAAGAGTTAGGCACCAATCCAGTCCATCTACAAAAAGCTAGGCACCTATTGAGTTGAAGTCCATATTAGCTAACACCTATCTAAGGAGCTCAAACCTTAAAAAAGAATCCAATAGTTTAGTAAAGAGGTTAAAACTTATAAAAACCTATTTAGACTTTCATCGGAATTATTGGCAATATATTATGATCATCATGGTAAAACATTAATTAAATTTCATTCTACCGAGGACAAAATGGTGTCTATTTTTCTTTGCCCTATTCTTGACACTCAGTAACAACCAAAGAAAGGGAGCTATAGACACTCTATTTCATCTGAGCCATCATCCAAGACATCGAAAGTCTTTATCCTAGGCATCCTCGGAGTTATTTAGAGGAGCAAAGGCTAGTTTCCTATTATTTTTAACTAAGGTAAGGCATTTATGGAGCTTAAGGTACACACAAGTCACATTGGTGGTTAGGTATTGATACAAAGTTTTCACATCACTAAAAATTTAAATTTTCACATGTACTATCAATACAAGAGGGTTTGGTATCGATGTAGCATGTTTGTATAGATATAAGCCTTGGCAGTAGCTAAAATCATGATTTTTCAATACATAAGCAAAAGTATCAATTAGACCTTTGTAGTATCGATATAGGTCTACAAGTCTTGAGAGTAGAAACATTTTGTTCTTAGTATCGATACAACCTTCATTGTATTGATACTCATAGGTACAATTTGCCTTGTGTATCGATACAAAATGATTTGTATCAATACACTAAGGCAATTTTTCCTGTTCAAACAATTTTTCAGCCTTTGCACCATTAATCTGAAAATTTGACTTAAACATGTTTCTTGCACCAAAAATCATCAAAATTCATACTAGGCCTTAACTTTGGACTTGTGATTGGATTTTAACAAAATTTTGAGGCCCAAATAGCCATGACAAGGGACATTTTATGACATTATGCAAGTTATTGAATAGTAAAACTGATTTTTCTCAATGCTCAGCTGAATAAAGTGGCCTTGATTCATTGTTTTTGTTGAGCAAATCAATAAGTTTGCATGGCAACTGAGCATAGTACCTTGTCCCTACATGAGGTGCATGATCAAAACCCCATAATGGCCCAACATTTTGCATTTTTTTATCTTAATATTCACATGGCTATATATGCCAACTTTGGCTTAGCCGAGATAGAAAGAACTATATACACAGAGAATATCTCAAAACCCTACACACTACACACACACACACACACACACATATTCTCAGCAGAAAACACTCACTTTCATAAATTCTCTCAACATTGTTCAGCCACCAAAAAATGAAAAAACCTCTTTTATTCTCGTATTCGCTTTAAACCATCACTAAAAACCTTTCTAAAACCTTATATTTTACTCATCCTTTATCTTAAAACTCTTATCCATCAATACCATAACTAAAAAGCTCCTTCTTTTCATCGTTATCTTACTGATCAACATCAAAAAATGGTAGAAGGTGAGTCTAAAGTTGCTATTCAAAGAAAAAGGCTAAAACTTCAAACTTTTGGTATATTTTCTCCCCTCACTCTATTTATTTTCTTATCCTCAGCATATGCATCATCCTAGTGACCCTTTTAATGTTAACATGACCATTCTAAGATTCTCATGCATTATTACGGGCTTAGTTGTGGTAGTCTTAGGATTTTAATGATCTTATTGATGCCTTAATGATGCTTTGATGGTGAAACATGCCATGCTTCATTTTCACAATCACAACAATCCCTGTCCATGCATTTCTTGTCATGCTTCATCCACCTTCACATGTTTAACTCATATTTGAATGTTCATCGTAACACATCTTAAGCATATTCATGCATTTTCTTTCATTTTGGTAGGTTTCAAGGAATAAAAATGTCATCTTGAAAATTTTAGCATGTTTTTTTTCGCTTAAAGATGTTTGTATCATTCTTTATAGCATGATTCTTAATGTCATTTATAAAGATAATATGTCCATGTGTCCTTTTTACTCATTTTTTTTCTTGCATTTTTGCCATTTTTTCCTTACCAAAACATCATCTTTTTGATTAAATGTATCATCTATGTTCATCTTCATGCATGTCATATTTTATTCTCAAGATGTTCATCAAAATGTTTGCTAGTTGACTACGAAAATCTAGTTTAAAAAAAACCAAGTTAAATTTATGTTGACCCCAATAAATAGAGAATAACATGGATTTAATGTTCTCATAAAATTAGTCCTTCAATCTTAAGGATAAATTAAGCTTTCTAGGTGTGGCTTCATGATTAAATGAACATTAAAATGCTATTTTCAAAAGAAAAATGCCCCTTTATTTTTTAAAAATGTTAAGCCTTAATCTTGAGTTTGACCTTCTTATTTGCGACATGCTCAATGGGTTGTTTCATCATCCCAAACTACTTTAGGATTTTTGAATTTTCTACACCCATGTCACCCTTTCCTTTCTTTCACAGATGTTTAAACATCCATGACTCGAGTTTAGTCCTAAAAAACCCGAAAATACCAAAAAAAAACTCCCATGTTTTTGTTCTAGCAGCACTTTGCCTACCATTTAAAAATTTATTTTTGAGCTCATGCATATTTTTCTGAATTTTCTCATATTTTTCTTGAAAGAATATCGAATAACCTTTCAAACAATGTCTCGTTCACATCTAGACCATTTTAGATGAGCGAGTTATGATTGTTCGAACCTTTGCTATCCAAAAACCCTTGGAACTAGCAAATTGCATTATGTTTAGGCCATGTCGTCCAACCAGATGATTTTTTTTAAATTTTTAAATATTTTTCCTAGAAAATTTGTAAAATTTTCTTTCTAAAAAGGTATCGTTTGTGATTTAATGATCCCAAATGAGTCCAAAGCAATTTTTTTAAAGTCTATTACGCCCTTTCCACTGCACATGCTACTAATGCTGAAACAAACCCAACTTCAAAAATTAATTTTGCCTAGAAAACAATTTTTGAAATATTTTTACATTAATCCTCATCGAGTTGTCTTTCCAAAGGTGCCTTGTCCACTCCCTAAAGCCTTTGGATGAACCCAAAATAAATTCAAGAAGGAAGACAATGCAATGTTATCCCTCATTTTTTTTTGAATTAAAATTAACACGATTTCCCAAGTTGCCTTTATCAAGACATTTAAACATCTTAAAGTGTATCCGGTTGATTCTCTATAAAGTCACATACTACAACACAAACCTTC
This sequence comes from Adansonia madagascariensis, assembly GCA_038381835.1. Lineage (NCBI taxonomy): Eukaryota > Viridiplantae > Streptophyta > Magnoliopsida > Malvales > Malvaceae > Adansonia > Adansonia madagascariensis. The sequence continues at coordinate 10,401 of JBBYHL010045002.1, forward strand.
TAGACCTTGATCAAGGCTAAAATAAAAAGATAATTTTATTTAAATTCTTAATTTCTATTTTGAAAATACAGTTTTCCTTAAAACATTATTTCTCTCCATAACTATCAAAATTTTCATCAATGGGGATACTTCAACCTACCTCTTTAAGGGAATATGCTAACCTCACTTTTTATTCAAAACTTGAATTTTCTCTTTCCTGAACCTTTTCTAGGCTTCTAATCAAAGCTTTTTTTAAAATATATTTAAAAGTTTCATTAGTGGGGATACTCCAACCCCATCTCTCTGAGGCAATGCTCTAACCCTATTTTTCATTCAAAACTTGAATTTTCACCTTTGGGGATACTCTAACCCACTTTCTGAGGGGTACTCCAACCCCTTTTTCATGTAAAATCTAAATTTTTTCTTTTTCAAAAATCCCTGAAAAGTTTTTCAATCAAAACATTCTTTTGAACATATCCAAAATCATCATCATTGGGAATACTCCAACCTTGCCTTCTGAAGGGATGCCCTAACCTTGCTTTTCAAATTCACTCAAAATCCAATTTCTCTTTTGTGGACATCCTCGGGTTTACTAACCAAAACCTTGTTTTTATCCCTCAAGTTATCATTGAGTCCAAATATGTCAAAATTTTAATTTCGATCATTCCTCAAGAATAAAAAACAATTACAACAAATATTTCTATTGCCCCTCCTTTTAATGCTTTTTTGTGTTTATTTATTTGCAATGTTATTATATCCTTTTTTGTCTTACTAACATGTTTCCCTTTGTAATGGCCATCTTACATTCATATTTTAAAATTCTTTTGAAAAATTATAAAACAATGTCCTACGTTGGCATCTTTCAAGTGCTTGACACAGAAAATTTGAATTTTCAAAATGTAATTCAAAAATTATTCTTATAAAAAATCCCTATATTCCCCACACCTTCACGGTATGTATGTTATTTAAATCTTCTTTCAAAACCTGAATCTATAATCTTCACAAGAATTCATGCATTAAAGTGGATTATATCAAAATAATGATTAAAAAAATCAATTAAACTGAAACCGACGCAAGTATAGTTAGCAAGTACCGATTTCAGGCGTCATAGGGGTGCTAATCCTTTTTCGGGCATAACCAACTCCCGAACCCAATCGATGAATCTCTAGACTTTCTAGACCTTGAAATTGATGTTTAAGTTTCGTAATTCAGAATATTGTTTTTAATAGGGATTCGATCCTACCTTACCCAAAATGATGGGTGGTGACTTCAGATTTATGGCTATTTGCAATAACCTTTTAAGACTAGTTGGATGAGCGATTCACCTTATGGTTTTTCTCCCTTTATATTACCATGCCTAACTTAGATCTCTATCAAGGGATAACTCAAAGGCTATAACCAACATAAACACCTATTTTTCAAGTTATGCATGCTCCTTTTGGATCACAAAAATGAGGTATATAGCCCAGCTCAAATCATCATCAACATATATAAAATTATGAACAAAATAAACATATAAGCATACTTTATCAACAATTCACATGAAAATACCAAAGAAAATAATATAATCATGACATATCTACATGATAAAATACACAACATATCAATAAAAACATGTTTTCTTAATGAAAATCAACGTTTTATTAAGAAAAATCAAATTTAAGAACTAAATCAAGAAATCTATTCATGGATTTTACACTTTGCCTTTAAATAGGAATCAAAATCTATGAGCATAAATGATCATCAAGCTTACTAAAAGGAAGAAAAATGATGAGAATATAGAAAGGATGAAAAAATCAAAATATTTCTACATGAAACTACCTTTAGAGCTTTGAAAACTTAATAGAACTTGAGTGATTTTAAGCAAAATCACCTTTTTTGCTATGAAACCATTCCTTTCTTTATGAACTATCCTCCTCCTATTTATATAGGGGAGAATTCACCCAAGGGAGATAAAACAACTCCTTTGTTTGAAAATCCTTTTTTTTCTTTTTAAATACTTTTAACTTTTATCATTATATATCATTTATGGATGATATTTTTTTCAAGACAAAATTAATTAATTCCTTTTGTCATTTTGTCATACTCATCATGTATGAGTCATAAGTCTGCTTTGTAGCCTTTATGAGTTACCATGGTAAGTCATAAAGACAAAGTTTACTTAATTACTTAATTAAAATTAAACTAAATTAGTTAGGAAAAAATTCTATCCCAACTAAATTAATTTTCATCCAATTTCAAAATTAAAATAAATATAATCAAAATTTGGAAAATAAATAAAATGAATAAAATCATAATTGTGAAAAACTTTGATTGGAAATTTCATGCAAAAATGAATTGAAAGGATTAAATTATAACAAACTAAAAGCTATGTATTTAAGAAATAAAATTTTACATGATAAATTCAACTAAGAATTTAATCGAATGGGAGTGCCATTAAAAATCTATATAAAAATTTTGACCAAAAATAATTAATAAAAATTTAAAGGAAAGAAAAATTAGTGGATTTTGTTGAAAAATTAAATAGGCTTGTTGTAGGATATAAAATAAGTTTATTGGGTTTGGCTAGAAAATATAATGGGTTTGTTGGAAAACCAACATAAGCTTGTTGGGCTTGTTAGATAACAAAAACAGGTTCATTAGGCTTGTTGGAAAGTTAATAGGTTTATTGGACCATTAGGAAAATTAATGGGTTTTAAGGCCCCTAAAAGAGAAAAATAAATTTGGCCCACTAAGAATAAAATTAATAAATTTTCATATAAAAATTCTAAAAAGAATTTTTTAGAAATTTTATGTACAAGAAAAAGGTAATTAAAAATTTTAAACTTGTAAAAAATTTTATAAAAAAATTCTTATGGAAGAAAATTGATATTTAATAAAAATGAATCAGGATTTCAAAAAGCTATATCCAAGCTATTTTATTAAAATATGTGAACATATTTAAAATTCTAAACTCTGAAAGATTTTATAGATTAAAAAGTTTGTATTTTGGAGACAAAAAATTCCAAAAATACATTTAAATTTGCAAAAAAGAATTAAATTCAACACATTACTAAAAATATTAATCAATAAAAATAATAAAGATGAGAACTTGAAATCCATAACAAATTTTACTGAAAAATTTCACGAGCATAACTTTTGTGGTATTGTGAAATTTTCAAAATTAATGTATAAATTCGACAACTTGGCACCTCGTGACATAAATGCCAATAAGAGTTTTTCTTGAATATTTTTGGACTTTTCGGGATGAGTATCGGTATAAATACTATATAAGTATTGATAAAATATACGATGATTAACTTTCAAAATTTTTCACAAAAAATTCTAAAAAAGTTCTAAAATAGGGAAATTTGATCATAACAACATATCCAAAAATGAATTTCAAAATTTCAAAAGAATAAACTTAAAAATAATTTTTTACCTTGATACTCGTCTTTTTTATTTGAAATTTGTTCTTTACGACCCTCGAAATTAGACTCTTTCTTTCACATAAATGAGCAATCATTTAGGCATGACCATTTTAAAAATGCTTAGTCCTTATGGAAAAGGTTAACCCTCATCAGGGTAAGTAGTTAATTTTTGGTCTCGAATATTTTAAGACTACCAAGGAAAGGACCCGAACAAAATTAGGTATCTATAAAAATTATCTCGATAAGACTTTCTTATATTTATAACGGCAATAAGACATCCCTAATTAGAATCAATAAATCTAATTTATGTCTTAAATATTTATTAATTAAACTAATTCAATAAAGTTTTCCTTATTATACCTTTTATTTAATTAAATAATACTTAATTAAATCTCAAATTTAATCTAAAAAGTCCATCTTGTTGTGCATGACACATTGGGTTCTAACATGTTCGCAATCAACATAATTAATCTCACTAACTGTGTTCATATATTAAGAGTAAAATCTAGCAACTATCATGACCACTTAAATATTGAAGAGTCAGTGTGACTTCATAGAAATCTTTCTACAACCAGCCTATCAATGCAATACAATCCTTTCACCAAATATTAAGGATTAAGCATGAGCACGGTATAGTGTCTGCTTATGCTTTAATCCATGTTAATTCTTAAAACACATGGTTAATGATCATGAATCTATGAGAAATGATTCCTCATAATTCACTTTGCTTTGGCCAAAGACTTTAATCTAATTAATCATAGTTAAGAATAATCAAGATACATCTCCTAGGCCACTAGAGTGGTGAATCCTCTCTAAATTACTCATCCATCTTTGTATGCTACATGTCATACCCAAAATCACTCTACCCCTAGCATCCATCAATTTAGACCATTTCGTGATAAAATCAAAGTATGACACTCCTCATATAAAGCACATGAGAACATATTCCATAGGTACTTGAGTGACTAATACCAAATAGAGTTTTCATGCGAGCCAAGTTCACTTGTTTCCTTAAATACGCACCCCATGCCATCCCAAGTATCTCTTATACTTTCAGCTTATAAGACCGGTTGCTTACTTTTTAAGTAAGAAGGTGTAACATAAGTTGGTCTTTGAGCATTACCAATGCATCTTCTTGACAGTACAATGACCAAAAACCTTTTTAAAGAACTTAGCTTTGATGTATAAGGATCTCATAATTGCAACCTTTTGCAATTCCTTGGCAAGGCCTTTTAAGTTCCCTGGGCTTCATCTAATTAGTGATATCATGATAATCACTCATACCACCAACATAAAGGAAAACCTTAAATTACTTAGTTTTAGTATAGTTAATTAACTATATATCCCATGTTTCAATCTGATTGGTTCACGTTATGCACTAGCAGGCAGCAGTGGGTTTGGAATAAAGGGTCAAAAATCAAGTTTTGGTGTAGGTATTAGAAAGGATTTGAAAGTAGAGCAAATGCTCGATTCCTAAATTGATTGTCAAAGGTAATATTTGTTTTTATTTATATATTGGGAAAAGTAAATTACCCTTTGAGGTTTTAGAGAAAATACACTTACTTGCTTACATCTTGAGATTTGATGAAAAACACATTAGCCCTGTTAAATTTATTTACTAACTATATTTTATACAAAAAGACTATCATACCCTTATTAATTTCTAACTATCTAATTTTTTTCATTTTTACTCAATTTTTGATTACCAAATCATAAGAATTTATTTAGTTTTAAAATTACCTTTAATTGCTATAAAATTAAATTCTAATTAAATTATATTCTAATTCAAGTACATGCTAAATATTTTAAATTTATCTTTAATCCAATGCATTAACTCTAAGATGAATGTATTATATTTTTTATTTGAAATAAATTAGTAAAATTCTTTAAAATGTTGAGTGAGAAAAGAAATTAATTAGAATATTAAATTTATCTTTAATCTAATATATTAGCTTTGAGATGAATCTATTATGTTTCTTATTTGAAATAAATGAATAAAATTATTTCAAAATTTTGGTGACAAGGAAATTTATTAAAACCAGAAAATGACAAAAATAAGCCAAAAAATAAAATTAGGATGTTTAATATTTAAATTAAAATTTCTTAAAATATAAATTTGATTAATAAAATCATAACATTTATATTATTTTAAATAGATAACATGCACTTTCAAGTTAATATATATAACTTTATTTTTGATAAAATCTCATAGATGATAATTATATATTTTTCCTCTTTTATCTTTATATACCTGTATATAATCAATTTTTATGCATGTGCATGTTAAATGTTTTAAACTTATATTTAATTCATTTACATATTAACTTTTGAGATGAATTCAATAAATTATTTTTATTTAAAATAAATTAATTAAAATTGTTTTAAAAAATCTTAATGATAAAAAATTAATTAAAACAAAAAAGACATAAAATTAACAAAAATAAAAAAGGTATTTTTAATATTCAAAGTAAAAATTGAACCAATGTTAATTCGATTAAAGAAATCCTGACATTAGTTATTGTTTTAGAGATATAAAATGTGATTTCAAACTAATAGATGCAATTTTTTAATAAAATCTCATAGATGATGGTTATATTTTTTTTCTTTTTTCTCTATTTTTTAATTTTAATCAATTTCATTATCATTAAAACTTTTAAATAATGGTAATTAATTTATTTTAAATGAAAATAATTTTATGAATTCATCCCAAAGTTAATATATAATAGAATTAAAGATAAGTTTTAAAAAATTTTATTAGTTAAAAAAAACTTGGATGAAAGGAACAGAAAAATAAATAAAAAATAATTAATTAATATAGGGTAAATTTTTTTTCTTAGTTAAACTTTACTTAGTAAATAAACCCTAGAGGGTTACTTTATTTTTATCAATGCCTGAGAGGGTAAGAGAGTATTTTTCAAACTATAGATGATTAAGTGTATATTCTACTAAACTTCAGGGGCTAAGTGTATTTTATTTATTTATTTATTATTTTTTTTAAAGAAAAAGGAATCCAATGCTTTATGGGATTATGGTTTCCGGGCTATAATTGTCAGTTTGAAGATTTACAGAGCTAACATCAATTTGATTCTTGGAATGTAATCTGGAAAATTGCTTCCTTAAGGAGAACTTAAGCAAGCTTGTATCAATCTGGTTTGAGTTGTAGAAATAATGGAATATTCAATCTAATGGCTGCCCTAGTCATATCCATGAAACCTATGTGAGCAATAGTTTGGGACCTTTGAGCTTAAGCATTATATTTGTTGCCTGTTGATAGCAATTTACAGTTCGTGCTTAATCGCTAGTTGTTTATGAGTTTGTTTGGTCCAGATGGAGCTTTTGTAGGAAGTGTAGCTTCAGTAAAATTTTTCTGCAAAGATTAGTTTTCTGCAAAAGTATTGTAGGGTGTAGAAACGTACACATTCGATAGTGTTTTGTTTGTTTTAATAAATAATAAACTAAAAAGACTCAACTTTATTAAACGAAATAATAAATTTAAAAGTAAAATAAATATAAAAAAAAATAAGGGACTTTCTTATTAATTGTACTACTATGTATCCCGCGCTCCGCATCGGGTGACATAAATTAATTGTATTCACACATCTAAAACTTGTAATATAAAGACAAAAAAAATTTGTATCACATCAGCATGTAAACCAGTTCTTACTCACAAACATGAGAAAATACCGATTTGATACAAAGACAGAAAATGTTGCAAGTATTACAAACCCTGTAATACACAAAGAAAATATTACAAACAATCCAAGAACCAAACAAATTAGAATAAATATCACTAATCAATCTGAAATAATAAAAAAAATTGAAACTAAAATTGACCTTATTAAGAATTTGATCCAGAGATTAAAGTTAAAAGCTTCAACAATTTGAAAAGCACGCTTCAGCATGAAATTGCCTTTTGTGTCTAAGTATCAAAAGATCTCAATATCAGCAATATAAGTGAAATCATTATGTACCATCCGATACACTTTAAATACTGAAACGATGTGTATGATAAAAATAGAAATAGAACAGAAAAAAATGCATCATAATTAAGCAGCTTAAACATCATTTTATGAAAATAAATAATTAGGATTTTACAAAGAAAATAAACTATTCTTCATCGCCAAACCGAACTTTTTGGCCAGCACCTGGTCTTGTCAGACATCACGTAATAATAGAGACTTCGTTAAAGAGTATTTTGATGCGAAGAAACCAAATATATTTTCATGGTGCAATTATTATGATGCTAATGCCTATCTTCAGTGGAAAATAATAATTTAAATGACTCCCATCTAAGCCTCAATCTTAAATCTAACACATGAAAACTTACAACTAACTCTAGTTCATACCTATTTATCGTTATACAAATAGGTAGATGCTCCATAGGCAGGCATGTAGGTTGCAAATTTTTTTTTTTTGTAAGAATTTGCCTGTGTTGATTGCCAAAGTCTAATCCAATGCAATCCCTAACATGTAATCAATTAATGTTGAATGTTAATAAAGTGTAAGAATTATATCTGATATTTATATTGATCTCACATGATTCTATACGCTCGGTAGTATTTAGATTCCGCAACTGAACTTCCACTTGCACGTCTCTGGATACAATGGATGGAATCTAACCTGCAAAAATTCCAACAGTGCAAAATATTAATGCAAGGCTTTAGCATAAACACCCCAAATGTAAAATCAGTTAAGCATTCAAGAAAAAAGGAGGAATTGAGTAAAGTGGGTAAAAATTTAATCATAACTAAATTATACTGTTAACTTCATACGCTGAATACAAAGATCCGTAAAATGCATAAAATGGTACTGGTACAGAGCTGATTTTTTTTTTTTTTTCGCTGGGTTTGTGCATGTTTATGCTATGACTTAAACTACAATGATTAGCGATACCCTTGGAAAACAATTGTGCATACAGGCATAGGCACAGACACAGATGATTTGATTCTGGAAACTAATACCGGATTACATATTTAAAATATTCCTCTTAAAGAGATCAATTATGTGTAAAGAAATTGTTGCAACAATGCATGTCTTAGAAATAATAATACTGCTACCACACACTGGAGCAAAAAGTGTCTTTCAACTCTACTTTCTGATGTAAAACTTCTCTTTATGCAGAATTTAGGTGTTGCGTTAGCAAACCAAAATTTAGACATAATTTCTTTAGGCAATTGTCAACTTTGTCTGTGTCAAAGCAAAACATTATCCCAGTTTTAAGGAGGTCAACAATGGATAACAAATTGGTTAATTTTGACCAGCTTTCCTTGCTTTGACTGTATGGAAAATCCATGGACTTCATTGTCACTAAAGTTGGCAATACCTACCCTTCAAGGTAAAAAGAAAAAAAAAAAAGAGCTAGCAATAACAGATAGAAATTTAATTTCAAATTTCAGTTGAATTGATTTATATACTTATCTTTCAAAAAATAGCATTTAACATATTAAAATTTCAACATATCAGTGTTTTTTACTTTTTGAAATTGCTATCTTTTTGTAATAAAAAGTTAATAGATAAAAAAATCTTAAAAAAGATGATGATAATAATAATAATAATAATAATAATAATAATAATAAGATAGTAAGAAAGGAAATCATACTACCATTCACCAGAATCATAATTTTTTTCTCTATCATTTCAAAAGTTTCTTTTTCTACACATGATAAATAATTTATTTTTCTAGTTCTTTTTAGCAAAAAAAATGGAAAGGAAAATACAGGGCAATAATGATGGATCTTGGTGCAAATCTATCCCTTATGCAATTAGAGATAAAGATATTATTATGACTGATGAAAGAGGCCTTATTTGACTTTTGGGGAAAAAAAGGCTTCTTACTTAACCTACATCTGTATCATCTTCGAGGCTGAGATTAAAGAGTCAAGAGATGCCTTTTCTTGTAAACTCAGATCATCTATGATGTGATCCAGCCAGTGCAAGAAAATGTAGAGGATATTCTAAAAGACAACATAGATGATGTTCCAGAGGACTTCCAAGTGCTGAGTGGACCTCTTGCACGAGCTCAGACTAAATAACTACAAAAAGTTGTGTAGGGATTGATGAAGAAGCTATTCATACAAGAAGCTGATGATGGAGATGGCATAGACGTGGACTTCAGGGAGGAAGTGGGCTTCAATCAGCCATGCTTATTTAACTTGCTTTAGGCTTATGAGCAAGCTATTTATTGATTGGGCCAAATATTGATACTTAGGGTTATCTTTTGTTTCCTTATGGGCCAGACCTTTTTAATAAGTGGCACATGTTTGTCACATGTTATTTTAATTATTTTACGTATCTATATCAAGGGCCTATACATTGGGACACTAGTTTTTGGGTATAGGGCTTTGTTTTGACATTTTAATTGGCCATCTAATGACCTATACAAGTTTCACTTGTTAAGATGTTTTAGGGTTTTGTCTTTGGCTATAAATAGTCTATTGCAATTTTAAAACTAGTTTTCAGTTTTTCTTTGGATGATTAATACAAGTAGTCTTCTTGGTGAGGCAAATTTCTTTGAGTTCTTTTTTGGACACCAGTAGAATTTGTCAAGGTTAGTTTAATCTTGTGGTGTTCAACTTTTGATATTCTTGGTTTGTAATTAATACTAAAGCATTGGGTCAAGTTTGCAATTCCCTTGGTATTCTTGGTTTGTGCTTTGTATTTAAATTGTCAAGTCAAGAATCGTATTTTTGTTTTTATTATTTTTCTAGGTTTCTAGTGTTTGATCCAAATTTTTATTCGGGGGTTTTGGGACATTGTTCTTAGGGTTTTCGCATCATTTGACATCAGAGCTTTGGTTCAAATCAAGTTGATCTATTTTTTATTTTTTTATCAAGTTGCTTATGTCGTGATTAGCCTCTTAATTTGTTATTGATCATTAGTTAACCATTTAAAAAAAAAAGAAAAAAAAGTGAAAGAAAAAGAGAAGTAAGAAATGTTGCAAAAAAGAGGTTGGATGCACCAACAAAGAGGCAATTTATGTTCTAAAAATTTAGAGTGTTTAATCTGATTTTACCCCCTTAGGCTGACTAGATTATGTTCTTTCCTTTTCTAATATCCTGGTAGTCTCCCTTTCTTTCTTTCTTTCCAATCAATTCTTTGCCTTTGCTGTATTTTTTAGAATTTCTTTTTTTCGTTTTAAATTAATTAATATTTCAGATTGACCAAATTCTATACTTTCTTTTTTCTGATATCTTAGTAGTTTCCTATTTA
>JBBYHL010045104.1:0-40499 GCA_038381835.1 Adansonia madagascariensis
ATGTTTGTCCTAATTTAAGCATGAACTTTAATTCTAAAAATGGTAGAAGGAGAAGTTTTTCTTATGAAATAAAGCATAAATATCATTTATCCCAACTAGGAGAATGAGTTTACGGTTCCTAATCATTAAAACAAAAGAGATTATTACATGAATCCCTATTTATCCTAATTGATAAACGAACTTTGATTTAAAAAATGATAGGAAGTAAAGTTTTTCTTAAGAAACCAAAGCATCAATTCATTTATCCTAATGAGGAGAATGAATTTGTGGTGCCTAATCATTAAAAAAAAGAGATTATTATGTGAATCTGTGTTTATCCTAAATGGAGGATGAACTTTAATTCTAAAAATGGTAGAAAGAGAAGCTTTTTTTATGAAACCAAGAAATCAATATCATTTATCCCAATGAGGAGAATGTGTTTATGGTGCCCAATCATGAAAAAAAAGAGATTATTATGTGAATTCATGTTTCTCCAAATCAACGAATGAACATTAATTCTACAAATGGTAGAAAAAAAGTTTTTCTTATAAAATCAAAGCATCAATATCATTTATTCCAATGAGGAGAATATGTTTATGGTGCCTATATATGAAAGGAAAGGAGATTATTACGAGAATCCATGTTTATCACAATTGACACATGAACTTTGATTCTAAAAAATGGTGGGAAGTGAAGTTTTTCCTATGAAGCTGAAGCATCTGTATCATTTATCCCAATTAGGAGAATGAGTTTATGGTTTCCAACTATGAAAAGAAATGATATTATTATGTGAATCCATCTTTGTCCAAATCAAGGGATGAATTGAATTCTAAAATTGGTAGAAAGAGAATTTTTTCTTGCGAAAGTAAAGCATCAATATCATTTATCCTAATGAGGAGAATATATTTACGGTGCCCAATCATGAAAAAAAAAGAGATTATTATGTGAATCCGTGTTTACCCTTGTTGACAAATAAACTTTGATTCTAAAAAATGGTTAGAAGAAAAGCTTTTCTTATGAAACAAAAGCATTAATGTCATTTATCCCAATGAGGATAATGAGTTTATGGTTCCTAATCATAAAAACAAAGGAGATTATTACGTGAATCTGTGTTTATCAAAATTGATAGACAAACTTTGATTCTAAAAAATGGCAGGAAGTGAAGTTTTTCTTATGAAATCAAAGCATCAGTTCATTTATCAGAATGAGGAGAATAATATGTGGTGCCCAATCATTAAAAGAAAGGAGATTATTATGCGAATCCGTGTTTATCCAAATTGAAAGACAAACTTTAATTCTACAACTGATAGAAATAGAAGCTTTTCTTATGAATACAAATCATCAATATCATTTATCCCAATGAGGAGAATGGGTTTATGGTCCTCAATCATGAAAAAAAAAGGAGATTATTATATGAAACGCTCTTGTTTGTCCAAATCAACGGACGAACATTAATTCCAAGAATGGTAGAAAGAGAAGTTTTTCCTATAAAACTAATGCATCAATATCATTTATCCCAATAAGGAGAATGTGTTTATTTTGCCCAATCATGAAAAGGAAGGAGATTATTATGTGAATCCATATTTTTCCTAATTAACAAACGAACTTTGGTTCTAAAAAAATTATGGGAAGTTAAGTTTTTCCTATGAAACCAAAGCATCAATATCATTTACCCTATGAGGAGAATGTGTTTGTAGTGCCCAATCATGAAAAAAAAGAGATTATTATGTGAATCCGTGTTTGTCCTAATTGACAGATGAACATTGATTCTTAAAAATGGTTGAAAGAAAAGCTTTTCTTATGAAACCAAAGCATCAATGTCATTTATCTCAATGAGAACAACGAGCTTATGGTGCCCAATTATGAAAAGAAAGGAGATTACTATGTGAATCCATATTTGTCCTAATTGACAGATGAAGTCTGATTCTAAAAAATGGTTGGAAGAAAAAATTTCATATGAATCCAATGCATCAATGTCATTTTTCCCAATAGGCTGAATGAGTTTGTGGTGCCATATCATGAAAAGAAAGAAGATTATTATGTGAATTCGTGTTTATCCCAATCGAAAGATGAACTTTAATTCTAAAAATAATAGAAATAAAAGTTTTTCTTATGAAACCAAAGCATTAAGGTCATTTATCCCAATAAAGATAATGACTTTATGGTTCCTAATCATGAAAACAAATGAGATTATTACATGAATCATGTTAATCCCAACTGATAGATGAACTTTGGTTCTAAGAAAAAGTGGGAAGTGAAGTTTTTCTGATGAAACCAAAGTATCAATTCATTTATCCCAATGAGGAGAATGAGTTTGTGGTGCCTAATCATGAAAAGAAAGGAGATTATTATGTGAATCCATGTTTATCCTAATTGACAGATGACGTTTGATTCTAAAAAATGGTTGGAAAAAAAGCTTTTCTTAAAGAAACCAAAGCATAACTGTCATTTATCCCGATGAGGATAATGAGTTTATGGTTCCTAATTAGGAAAAGAAAGGAGATTATTATGTGAATCATGTTTGTCCTAGTTAATAGATGAACATTAATTCTTAAAAATTGTTAGAAGAAAAGCTTTTCTTATGAAACCATAGCATCAAAGTCATTTATCAAGATAAGGAGAATAAGTTTGTGGTGCCCAATCCTGAAAAGAAAGGAGATAATTATGTAAATCCATGCTTATCCTAACTGAAAGATGAACCTTAATTCTAAAAATGGTAGAAAGAGACATTTTTCTTACGAAACCGAAGCTTCATTTTCACTTTTTCCAATGGGTACAATGAGCTTTTGGTCCCTAATTATGAAAAAAAAAAAGAGATTAATATGTGTCCTAATTGACAGATGAAGTTTGATTCTAAAAAATGGTTTGAAGAAAAACTTTTCATATGAAACCAATGCGTCAATGTCTTTTATCCTAAAGAGGTGAATGAGTTTATGGTGCCAAATGATGAAAAGAAAGGAGCTTATTATATGAATCCGTGTTTATCCCAATCAAAAGATGGACTTTAATTCTAAAATTGGTAAAAATAAAAGTTTTGCTTATGAAACCAAAGCATTAATGTCATTTATCCCAATAAGGATAATGACTTTATGTTTCCTAATCATGAAAACAAAAGAGATTATTACGTGAATCTGTGTTTATCCCAATTGATAGACGAACTTTGATTTTAAAAAATAGTGGGAAGTGAAGTTTTTCATATGAAACCAAATTATCAATTCATTTATCCCAATGAGGAGAATGAGTTTACGGTGCCCTATCATGAAAGGAAAGAAGATTATTATATGAATCCATGTTTATCCTAATTGGCAAATAAAGTTTGATTCCAAAAAATGGTTGGAAAAAAAACTTTTCGTATGAAACCAAAGCATCAATGTCATTTGTCCCAAAGAGGAGAATAAGTTTGTAGTTCCATATCATGAAAAGAAAAGAGATTATTATGTGAATCCGTGTTTATCCCAATTGAAAGATGAACTTTAATTTTAAAAATGGTAGAAATAAAAATTTTTCTTATGAAACCAAAGCATTAATATCATTTTTCCCAATAAGGATAACAACTTTGCGGTTCCTAATCATGAAAACAAATAAGATTATTACATGAATCCATGCAAATCCCAATTGATAAATGAACTTTGGTTCTAAAAAAGGTGGCAAGTGATGTTTTTCTTATGAAACCAAAGTATCAATTTATTTATCCCAATGAGGAGAATGAGTTTGTGGTGCCTAATCATGGAAAGAAAGGAGATTATTATGTAAATCTGTGTTTATCCTAATTGACAGATGACATTTGATTCTAAAAAATGGTTAAAAAAAAGCTTTTCTTAATGAAACCAAAGCTTCAATGTCATTTATCCCAATGAGGATAATGAGTTTACGGTTCTTAATCATGAAAAGAAAAGAGATTATTATGTGAATCATGTTTGTCCTAGTTAATAGACGAATATTAATTCTTAAAAATTGTTAGAAGAAAAGCTTTTCTTATGAAACTAAAATATCAAAGTCATTTCTCCCGATAAGGAGAATAAGTTTGTGGAGCCCAATCCTGAAAAGAAAGGAGATTATTATGTGAATCTGTGCTTATCCTAACTGAAAGATGAACCTTAATTCTAAAAATGGTAGAAAGAGACATTTTTATTATGAAACCAAAGCATTAATATCGATTTTCCCAATGAGTACAACGAGCTTATGGTACCCAATTATAAAAAGAAAAGAGGTTACTATGTGTCCTAATTGACAGATGAAGTTTGATTCTAAAAAATGGTTGGAAGAAAATTTTTTCATATGAAACCAATGCATCAATGTTATTTATCCTAATGAGGTGAATAAGTTTGCTGTGCCATATCATGAAAACAAAGGAGATTATTACGTGAATCCGTGTTTATCCCAATTGAAAGATGAACTTTAATTCTAAAATTGGTAAAAATAGAAGTTTTTCTTATGAAACCAAAGTATTAATGTTAATTATCCCAATAAGGATAATGACTTTATGGTTCCTAATCATGAAAATAAAAGAGATTATTACGTGAATCTATGTTAATCCCAATTGATAGACAAACTTTGATTTTAAACATGGTGGAAAGTGAAGTTTTCCTTATGAAACCAAATTATCAATTCATTTATCCTAATGAGGAGAATAAGTTTATGGTGCCCAATCATGAAAAGAAAGGAGATTATTATGTGAATCTGTGTTTATCCTAATTGGCAGATAAAGTTTGATTCTAAAAAATGGTTGGAAAAAAAACTTTTCATACAAAACCAAAGCATCAATGTCATTTGTCCCAATGAGGAGAATGAGTTTGTGGTGCCATATCTTGAAAAGAAAAGAGATTATTATGTGAATCCATGTTTATCCTAATTAAAATATGAACTTTAATTCTAAAAATTATAGAAAGAAAAGTTTTTCTTATGAAATAAAGCATCAATATCGTTTACCCCAATGAGGAGAATGAGTTTATTGTTCTTAATCATTAAAACAAAGGAGACTATTACATGAATTCGTGCTTATCCCAATTGATAAACAAACTTTAATTCTAAAAAATGGTGGGAAGTAAAGTTTTTCATATAAAATCAAAGCATCAATTCATTTATCCCTATGAGAAAAATCAATTTGTGGTGCCTAATCATTAAAAAAAGAAGATTATTATGTGAATCTGTGTTTATCCCAATTGAAAGATGAACTTTATCTTTAAAAATGGAAGAAAAAAAAGTTTTTCTTATGAAACCAAAACATCAATATCATTTATCCCAAGGAGGAGAATGTGCTTACGATGCCTAATCATGAAAAGAAAGGAGAATATTACATGAATCCGTATTTATCCAAATCAACGGACGAACATTAATTCTAAAAATGGTAGAAAGAGAGGTTTTTTTATTAAATCAAAGTATCAATATCATTTATCCCAATGAGTACAATGAGCTTATGGTACCCAATCATGAAAAGAAAGGAGATTATTATGTGAATACGTGTTTATCCCAATTGAAAGATGAACTTTAATCCTAAAAATGGTGGAAAGTGAAGGTTTTCTTATGAAACCAAAGCATCAATATCATTTATCCTAATGAGGATAATGTGTTTATGGTGCCTAATCATGAAAAGAAAGGGCATTACAATGTAAATCTGTGTTTGTCCAAATCGACGAATGAATATTAATTCTAAAAATGGTAGAAAGAGAAGTTTTTCTTATGAAACAAAGGGATCAACATCATTTATCCCAATGAGGAGAATGAGTTTACTATTCCGAATCATTAAAACAAAGGATATGATTACGTGAATCTGTGTTTATCCCAATTAATAGACAAACTTTGATTCTAAAAAATGATTAGAAGTGAAGTTTTTCTTATTAAACCAAAGCATCAATTCATTTATCTGAATGAGGTGAATGTGTTTATGGCACCCAATCATAAAAAGAATGGAGATTATTACATGAATTCGTGTTTATCCTAATTGATAGACGAACTTTGATTCTAAAAAATGGTTGTAGAAAAGCTTTTCTTATGAAGCCAAAGCATCAATGTCTTTTATCCCAATGACAATAATGAGTTTGTGGTGCCAATCATGAAAAAAAAAAGAAGATTATTATGTGAATCTGTGTTTATCTTAATTGAAATATGAACTTTAATTCTAAAAATGGTTGAAAAAGAAGTTTTTCTTATGAAATAAAGCATCAATGTCATTTCTTTCAATGAGAAGAATGTGTTTATGGTGCCCAATCAAGAACAGAAAGGAGATTATTATGTGAATCCATGTTTATCCCAATTGACAAATGAACCTTGATTCTAAAAAATGCTAGGAAGCAAAATTTTTCTTCTTAACCAAAGCATCAATTCATTTATCCTAATTAAGAGAATAAGTTTGTGGTACCTAATCGAGAAAAGAAAAGGAGATTATTATGTGAATTTGTGTTTATCTCAACTGAAAGATGAACTTTATTTCAAAAAATGGTCGAAAGAGAAGTTTTTCTTATGAAATGAAGCATTATCATTTATCTCAAAAAGGAGAATATGTTCGTGGTGCCCAATCATGAAAAGAAATGAGATTATAATGTGATCCATGTTTATCCTAATTGAAAGATGAAGTTTGATTCTAAAAAAAGGCTGGAAAAAAGTTTTTCTTATTAAAACAAATCATCAATGTCATTTATCCCGATAAGGATAATGAGTTTATGGTTCCAAATCATGAAAAGAAAGGAGATTATTATATGAATCGTGTTTGTCCTAGTTAATAGACGAACATTGATTCTTAAAAATGGTAAGAAGAAAAGCTTTTCTTATGAAACCAAAGCATCAAAGTCATTTATCTCGATAAGGAAAATAAGTTTGTTGTGCCCAGTCCTGAAAAAAAAGGAGATTATTATGTAAATCCGTGCTTATCCTAACTAAAAGATGAACCCTAATTCTAAAAATTGTAGAAAAAGAAGTTTCTTTTATGAAACCAAAGATCAATGTCATTTTTCCCAATGAGTACAAAGAGCTTATGGTACCTAATTATGAAAAGAAAAGAGATTACTATATGAATCTGTGCTCGTCCTAATTGACAGATAAAGTTTGATTCTAAAAAATGGTTTGAAGAAAAACATTTCATATGAAACCAATGCATCAATTTCATTTATCCCAATGAGGTGAATGAGTTTTTGGTGCCATATCATGAAAAGAAAGGAGATTATTATGTGAATCCGTGTTTATCCCAATTGAAAGATGAACTTTAATTCTAAAAATGGTAGAAATAGAAGTTTTTCTTATAAAACCAAAGCATTATTGTCATTTATCCCAATAAGGATAATGACTTTATGGTTCCTAATCATGAAAACGAAAGAGATTATTACGTGAATCCGTGTTATCCTAATTGATAGACGAACTTTGATTCTAAAAATGGTGGGAAGTGAATTTTTTTTAAGAAACCAAATTATCAATTCATTTATCCCAATGAGGAGAATGAGTTTGTGGTACCCAATCATAAAAAGAAAGGAGATTATTATGTGAATCCGTGTTTATCCTAATTGGCAGATAAAGTTTGATTCTAAAAAATAGTTGGGACAAAAACTTTTCATATGAAACCAAAGCATCAATGTCATTTGTCCCAATAAGGAGAATGAGTTCGCGGTGCTATATCATGAAAGGAAAGGAGATTATTATGTGAATCTGTGTTTATCTTAATTAAAAGATAAACTTTAATTCCAAAAATTTTAGAAAGAGAAGTTTTTCTTATGAAATGAAGCATTAATATCATTTATCCCAATAAGAAAAATGAGTTTACTGTTCCTAATCATTAAAACAAAGGAGATTATTATGTGAATCCATGCTTATCCCAATTGATAGATGAACTTTGATTCTAAAAATGGTGGGAAGTGATTTTTTTTATGAAACCAAAGCATCAATTCATTTATCCCTATGAGGAGAATCAATTTGTGGAGCCCAATCATTAAACAAAGGAGATTATTATGTGAATTTGTGTTTATCCCAATTGAAAGATGAACTTTAATTCTAAAAATGGTAGAAAGAAACGTTTTTCTTATGAAACCAAAGCATTAATATCATTTATCCCAATGAGGAGAATGTGTTTACGGTGCCCAATCATGAATAGAAAGGAGATTATTACTTGAATTCATGTTTGTCCAAATCAATGGACGAATATTAATTCTAAAAATGGTAGAAAGAGGGATTTTTTTTATGAAACCAAAGTATCAATATCATTTATCCCTATGAGTACAATGAGCTTATGGTACCTAATCATGAAAAGAAATGAGATTATTATGTGAATTCATGTTTATCCCAATTGAATGATGAACTTTAATTCTAAAAATGGTATAAAGTAAAGTTTTTCTTATGAAACCAAAGCATCAATATCATTTATCCCAATAAGTATAATGTGTTTATGGTGCCCAATCATGAAAATAAAGGACATTACTATGTGAGCCTATGTTTGTCCAAATCGACGGATGAACATTAATTCTAAAAATGGTAGAAAGAGAAGTTTTTCTTATGAAATGAAGTCATCAATATCATTTATCCCAATGACGAGAATGAGTTCTCGGTTCCTAATCATTAAAACAGAGGATATTATTACATGAATCCGTGTTTATCCCAATTGATAGACAAAATTTGATTCTAAAAAATGGTGGGAAGTGAAGTTTTTCTTATTAAACCAAAGCATCAATTCATTTATCTGAATAAGGTGGATGTGTTTATGGCACCCAATCATGAAAAGAAAAGAGATTATTACATGAATCCGTGTTTATCCCAATTGACAGACAAACTTTGATTCTAAAAAATGGTGGGAAGTGAAGTTTTTCCTATGAAACCAAAGCATCCATATGGTTTATCCCAACAAGGAGAATGTGTTTATGGTGCCTAATCATGAAATGAAAGGAGATTATTATGTGAATCCATGTTTTTCCTAGTTGACAGATGAACTTTGATTCTAAAGAATGGTTGGAAGAAAAGATTTTCTTATGAAACCAAAGCATCAATGTTGTTTATCCCAAAGACGATAATACGTTTATGGTTCCTAATCATGTAAACAACGGAGATTATTATGTGAATGTTTATCCCAATTGATAGCCTAACTTTGTTCTAAAAAATGCTGGAAAGTGAAGTTTTTCTTACGAAACAAAAACATCAATTCATTTATCCCAATGAGGAGAATGAGTTTGTGGTGCCAATTATGAAAAAAAAAAAGAGATTATTATGTGGACCTGTGATTATCTCAGTTAAAAAATAAACTTTAATTCTAAAAATAGTCAAAAGAGAAGTTTTTCTTATGAAATAAAGCATCAATATCATTTCTCTCAATGAGAAGAACGTGTTTATGGCGCCCAATCAAGAACAGAAAAAAGATTATTACGTGAATCTATGTTTATTCCAATTGACAAATGAACTTTGATTCTAAAAAATACTGGCAAGTGAAATTTTTTCTCTGAAACCAAAGTATCAATTCATTTATCCTAATGAGGAAAATGAGTTTGTGGTGCTTAATCGAGAAAAGAAAATGAGACTATTATATAAATCTGTGTTTATCTCAACTAAAAGATGAACTTTAATTCTAAAAATGGTCGAAATTAAAGTTTTTCCTATGAAATAAAGCATTAATATCATTTATCTCAATGGGGAGAATGTGTTCATGGTGCCCAATCATGAAAAGAAAGGAGATTATAATGTGAATCTGTGTTTATCCTAATTGATAGATGAAGTTTGATTCTAAAAAAAGGCTGGAAAAAAAGCTTTTCTTATGAAACTGAAGCATCAATGTCATTTATCCCGATGAGGATAATGAGTTTATGGTTCCTAATCATGAAAATAAGATTATTATGTGAATCGTGTTTATCCTAGTTAACAGACGACGAACATTGATTCTTAAAAATGGTAAGAAGAAAAGCTTTTCTTATGAAACCAAAGCATCAAAGTCATTTATCTTGATGAGGAAAATAAGTTGTGGTGCCCAATCATTAAAAGAAAGGATATTATTATGTGAATCCTTGCTTACCATATCTGAAAGATGAACTTTAATTCTAAAAATGGTAGAAAGAGAAGTTTTTCTTACAAAACCGAAGCATCAATGTCATTTTTCCCAATGAGTACAACAAGCTTATGGTACCCAATTATGAAAAAAAAGGAGATTGTTATGTGAGTCAGCATTTATCCTAATTGACAGATAAAGTTTGATTCTAAAAAATGGTTGGAAGAAAAACTTTTCATATGAAACCAATGCATCAATGTCATTTATCCCAATGAGGTGAATGAGTTTGTGGTGCCATATCATGAAAAGAAAGGAGATTATTATGTGAATCCGTGTTTATCCCAATTAAAAGATGAACTTTAATTCTAAAATTGGTAGAAATAGAAGTTTTTCTTATTAAACCAAAGCATTAATGTCATTTATCCCAATAAGGATAATGACTTTATGGTTCCTAATCATGAAAATGAAGGAGATTATTATGTGAATCCATGTTATCCTAATTGATAGACAAACTTTGATTCTAAAAAATGGTAGGAAATGAAGATTTTCTTATTAAACCAAAGCATCAATTCATTTATCCTAATGAGATGGATGTGTTTATGGCACCCAATCATGAAAAAAAAAAGAGATTATTACATGAATCCGTGTTTATCCTAATTGATAGATGAACTTTGATTCTAAAAAATGGTGAGAAGTGAAGTTTTTCCTATGAAACCAAAACATCAATATGGTTTATCCCAGTGAGGAGAACGTGTTTATAGTGCCTAATCATGAAAAGAAAAGAGATTATTATGTGAATCCATGCTTTTCCTAGTTGACATGCAAACTTTGATTCTAAAAATTGGTTGGAAGAAAAGATTTTCTTATGAAACCAAAATATCAATGTTGTTTTATCCCAATGATGATAATATGTTTATGGTTCCTAATCATATAAACAACGGAGATTATTATGTGAATCCACGTTTATCCTAATTGATAGACTAACTTTGATTCTAAAAAATGGTGGAAAGTAAAGTTTTTCTTACGAAACCAAAGCATCAATTCGTTTATCCCAATGAGGAGAATGAGTTTGTGGTGCCAATTATTAAAAAAAAGAGATTATTATGTGAAATTGTATTTATCTAAATTGAAAGATGAACTTTAATTCTAAAAATGGTCGAAAGAGAAGTTTTTCTTAAGAAATAAAGCATCAATATCATTTCTCTTAGTGAGAAGAATGTATTTATGGTGCCCAATCAAGAACAGAAAGGAGATTATTACGTGCCATGTTTATCCCAATTGACAAATGAACGTTGAATCTAAAAAATGCTGGCAAGTGAAAATTTTCCTTGGAAACCAAAGTATCAATTCATTTATCCTAATAAGGAGAATGAGTTTATGGTGCCTAATCAAGAAAAAAAGGAGATTATTATGTGAATCTATGTTTATCTCAACTGAAAGATGAACTTTAATTCTAAAAAAGGTTAAAAGAGAAGTTTTTCTATGAAATAAAGCATCAATATCATTTATCTCAATGAGGAGAATGTGTTTATAGTGCCCAATCATGAACAGAAAGGAGATTATAATGTGAATCCATGTTTATCCTAATTGATAGATGAAGTTTGATTCTAAAAAAAGGCTGGAATGAAAGCTTTTCTTATGAAATCAAAGCATCAATGTCATTTATCCCAATGAGGATAATGAGTTTATGGTTCCTAATCATGAAACAAAAGAGATTATTATGTGAATTTGTGTTTATCCCAATTGATAGACGAACTTTGATTCTAAAAAATGGTCAGAAGTAATTATGAAACCAAAGTATCAGTTCATTTATCTGAACTAGGAGAATAAATTTATGGTTCCTAATCATTAAAAAATAGAGATTATTATGTGAATCTATGTTTATCCCAATTGAAAGATGAACCTTAATTCTAAAAATGGTAGAAATAAAAGTTTTTCTTATGAAACCAAAGCGTCAATATCATTTATCCCAATAAGGAGAATGTGTTTATGGTGCCCAATCATGAAATGAAAAGAGATTATTATGTGAATCCATGTTTGTCTAAATCGATGGACGAACATTAATTCTAAGAATGGTAGAATGAGAAGTTTTTCTTATAAAAGCAAAGCATCAATATCATTTATCCCAAGGAGGAGAATGCATTATGGTGCCCAATCATGAAAAGAAAAGAGATTATTATGTGCATCCATATTTATCCCGATTGACAGATAAACCCTAATTCTAAAAAAATGGTAGGAAGTGAAGTTTTTCTTCAAAAACCAAAGCATCAATTCATTTATCCCAATGAGGAGAATGAGTTTATAGTGCCCAATCATGAAAAGAAAGGAGATTATTACGTGAATCTATGTTTGTCCTAATTGACAGATGAAGTTTGTTTCTAAAAATTATTTGGAAGAAAAGCTTTCGTATGAAACCAATCATCAATGTCATTTATTCCAATGAGGAGAATGAGTTTCTGGTGACATATCTTAAAAAGAAAGGAGATTATTAAGTAAATCTGTGTTTATCCCAATTGAAAGATGAACTTTAATTCTAAAATTGGTACAAAAAGAAGTTTTCTTATGAAATAAAGCATCAATATCATTTATCCCAATGAGGAGAATGAGTTTATGGTTCCTAATCTTTAAAACAAAGGAGATTATTGCATGAATTCGTGTTTATCCTAATTGAAAGATGAACTTTAACTCTGAAAATGGTAGAAAGAGAAGTTTTTCTTACGAAACCAAAGCATTAACATCATTTATCCTGATAAGTAAAATGTATTTATGATGCCTAATCATGAAAAGAAAGGAGATTATTATGTGAATCCATATTTGTCCAAATCAATGGAGGAACATTAATTCTAAAAATGGTAGAAAGAGAAGGTTTTCTTATGAAACCAAATCATAAATATCATTTATCCTAATGACGGGAATGAGTTTGGGGTGACTAATAAAAAAAAGAGATTATTATGTGGATCATGTTTATCTCAATTGAAAGTTGAACTTTAATTCTAAAAATAGTCAAAAGAGAAGTTTTTCTTATGAAATAAAGCATCAATATCAGTTATCCCAATAAGGAGAATGAGTTTACGTTTCTTTATCATTAAAACAAAGGAGATTATTATTTGAATCTATGTTTATCCCAGTTGATAGATGAGCTTTGATTTTAAAAAATGGTGGGAAATGAAGTTTTTCTTATGAAACCAAAGCATCAACTCATTTATGCTAGTAAGGAGAATGAATTTGTGGTGCCTAATTATTAAAAGAAAGGAGATTATTATGTGAATCTGTGTTTATCCCAATTGAAAGATGAACTTTAATTCTAAAAATGGTAGAAAACAAAGTTCTTCTCATGAAAGCAAAGCATCAATATCATTTATCCTAATGAGGATAATGTGTTTATGGTGCCTAATCATGAAAAGAATGGAGATTATTATGTGAATCTGTGCTTGTCCTAGTTGACAAATGAACTTTCATTCTAAGAAATAGTCAAAAGTGAAGTTTTTCTTATGAGACCAAAGCTTCAGTTCATTTATCCGAATGAGGAGAATGAATTTGTGGTGCCCAATCATTAAAAGAAAAGAGATTATTATGCAAATCCGTATTTATCCAATTGTAGAATGAACTTTAATTCTAAAAATGGTAGAAATAGAAGTTTCTTTTATGAAACCAAAGCATCAAGATCATTTATCTCAAGAAGGAGAATGTGTTTATTATGCCCAATCATGAAAAGAAAGAAGATTATATGTGAATCCCTCTTTGTCCAAATCAAAAGACGATTATTAATTCTAAGATTGGTAGAAAGAGAAGTTTTTCTTATGAAACCAAAGTGTCAATATCATTTATCCCAATGAGGAGAATGTGTTTATGTGCCTAATCATGAAAAGAAAGGAGATTATTACGTGAATCCATGTTTTTCGCAATTGATAGACGAACTTTGATTTTAAAAAATTATGGGAAGTGAAGTTTTTCCTATGAAACCAAAGCATCAAAATCATTTATCCCAAAAAGGAGAATATGTTTATAGTGCCCAATCCTGAAGAAAAAAAGAGATTATTATGTGAATCTATGTTTGCACTAGCTGACATACGAACATTGATTCTTAAAAAATGGTTGGAAGAAATGCTTTTCTTATGAAACCAAAGCATTAATGTCATTTATCCCAATGAGGCTAATGACTTTATGGTTCCTAATCATGAAAACAAAAGAGATTATTATGTGAGTCTGTGTTTATCTTAATTGATAGATGAACTTTGATTCTAAAAAATGGTGGGAAGTACAGTTTTTCTTATGAAACCAAAGTATGAATTCATTTATCCTAATGAGGAGAATGAGTTTATGGTGCCCATTCAAGAAAAGAAAGAAGATTATGATGTGAATCCAGGTTTATCCTAATTGACAGATGAAGTTTTATTCTAAAAAATCATTGGAAGAATTGCTTTTCTTATGAAACCAAAGCATTAATGTCATTTATCCCAATGAGGATAATGACTTTATGGTTCCTAATCATGAAAACAAAAGAGATTGTTATGTGAATTCATGTTTATCCTAATTGACAGATAAACTTTGATTCTAAAAGATATTGAAAGGAAAGCTTTTCTTATGAAACCAAAGCATCAATGTCGTTAATGCGTTTATAGTTCCTAATCATGAAAATAATGGAGATTATTACATGAACCCATGTTTATCCCAATTGATAGACTAACATTGATTCTAAAAATAGTGGGATGTGAAGTTTTTCTTACAAAACCAAAGCATTAATTCATATATCCTAAATAGAAGAATGAGTTTGTGGTGCCTAATCATGAAAAAAAGAGATTATTATATGAATCTATGTTTATCTCAATTGGAAGATGAACTTTAATTCTAAAAATGGTCAAAAGAAAAGTTTTTCTTATGAAGTAAAGCATCAATACATTTATCTCAACGAGAAGAATGTGTTTATGGTGCCCAATCATGAATAGAAATGAGATTATTAAGTGAATCCATGTATATCCCAATTGAAAAATAAACCTTAATTCTAAAAAATTATAGGAAGTGAAATATCTCTTCTGAAACCAAAGCATCAATTCATTTATCTCAATGAGGAGAATGAGTTTGTGGTGCCTAATCAAGAAAAAAAAAGAGATTATTATGGGAATCTGTGTTTATCTCAACTAAAAGATGAACTTTAATTCTAAAAATGGTCAAAAGAGAAGTTTTTCTTATAAAATAAAGCATCAAAATCATTTATCATAATAAGGAAAATGTTTTTATGGTGCCCAATCATGAACAGAAAGAAGATTATTACGTGAATCCATGTTTATCCCAATTGGCAGATAAACCTTGATTCTAAAAAATGGTGGGAAATAAAGTTTTTCTTCTAAAACCAAAGCATGAATTCATTTATCCCAATAAGGAGAATGAGTTTATAGTGCCCAATCATGAAAAAAAAGGAGGTTATTATGTGAATCAGTGTTTATCCCTATTGATAGACGAGCTTTAATTCTAAAAATGGTAGAAAGAGAAGCTTTTCTTATGAAACCAAAGCATCAATGTCAACAATGAGTAGAACTAGCTTATGGTGCCCAATCATGAAAAGAAAAGAGATTATTATGTGAATCTGTGTTTGCTCTAGTTGATAGACGAGGTTTAATTCTAAAAATTGGTTGGAAGAAAAGCTTCCATATGAAACCAAATCATCAATGTCATTTATCCTAATAAGAAGAATGAGTTTGTGGTGCCATATCATGAAATGAAAGGAGATTATTAAGTAAATCCATGTTTATCCCAATTAAATAATGAACTTTAATTCTAAAAATGGTAGACAGAGAAGTTTTTCTTATGAAATAGAGTATTAATATTATTTATCCCAATGAGAAGAATGAGTTTACGATCTGTAATCTTTAAAACAAAGGTGATTATTACATGAATTTATGTTTATCCTAATTGAAAGAGAAGTTTTTCTTACGAAACTCAAGAATCAATATCATTTATCCTAACGAGGAGAATGCGCTTATGGTGCCCAATAATTGAAAGAAATGAGATTATTATGTGAATCCATGTTTGTCCAAATCAACGGACGAACATTAATTCTAAAAATGGTAGAAAGAGAAGTTTTTCTCATGAAACCTAAGCATCAATATCATTTATCCCAAGAAGGAGAATGAGTTTGTGGTGCCCAATCAAGAAAAAAAAGGAGATTATTATGTGAATCTGTGTTTATCTTAACTGAAAGATGAACTTTAATTCTAAAAATGGTCGAAAGAGAAGTTTATCTTATGAAATAAAGTGTTAATATCATTTATCTCAATGAAGAGAATGTGTTTATGGTACCCAATCATGAACAGAAAGGATATTATTACATGAATCCATGTTTATCCTAATTGACAGATGAACCTTGATTCTAAAAAATGGTGCGAAGTGAAGTTTTTCTTCTGAAACCAAAGCATTAATTCATTCATCCCAATGAGGAGAATAAGTTTATGGTGCCCATTCATGAAAAAAAAGAAGATTATTATATGAATCTGTGTTTATCTTAATTAACAGATGAAGTTTGATTCTAAAAAATGGTTGGAAGAAATGCTTTTCTTATGAACCAAAGCATGAATATCATTTATCCCAATAAGGAGAATAAGTTTATGATTCCTAATCTTTAAAATAAAGGAGATTATTATGTAAATCTATATTTATCCCAATTAAAAGATGAACTTTAATTCTAAAAATGGTAGAAAGAGTAGTTTTTCTTACGAAACTAAAGCATAAATATTATTTATCCCAATGAGGAGAATGTGTTTATGGTGCCCAATCATGAAAAGAAAGGAGATTATTATGCGAATCCGTGTTTCTCCAAATCAATGGATGAATATTAATTCTAAAAATGTTACAAATAGGGGTTTTTCTTATGAAACCGAAGCATCAATGTCATTTATCCCAATGAGTAGAATGAGTTTATGGTACCCAATCATGGAATAAAAGGAGATTATTACGTGAATCCATGTTTATCACAATTGACAAACGAACTTTGATTCTAAAAAATGGTGGAAGGTGAAGTGTTTCCTATGAAACCAAAGCATTAATATCATTTATCCCAATTAGGAGAATGAGTTTATGGTTCCCAATTATGAAAGGCAAGGATATTATTATGTGAATTCGTATTAGTCTATATCAACAGATAAATTTAATTCTATAAATGGTAGAAAGAAAAGCTTTTTCTGTGAAACTAAAGCATCAATATCATTTATACCAATGAGGAGAATGTGTTTATAGTGCCGAATCATGAAAAGAAAGGCGATTATTATGTGAATCTATGTTTATCGTAATTGAAAGATAAACTTGAATTCTAAAATGGTAAAACAAAAGCTTTTCTTATGAAACCAAAGCATCAATGTCATCTATCCCAATGAGTAGAATGAGCTTATGGTTCCTAATCATGAAAACAAAGGAGATTATTATGTCAATCTTTATTTATCCCAATTGATAGACAAATTTTGATTATGAAAAATGGTGGGAAGTGAAGCTTTACTTATGCAACCAAAGCAACTATTCATTTATCCCAACGAAAGGAACAAATTTATAGTGCCTAATCATTAAAAAAAATGAGATTTTATGTGAATCTGTGTTTATCCTAATTGAAAGACGAACTTTAATTCTAAAAATGGTAGAAAGAGAAGTTTTTCTTATGAAACCAAAGCATCAATATCATTAATCCAAATTAGGAGAATGTGTTTATAGTGCCCAATCATGAAAAGAAAGGAGATTATTACATGAATCCATTTTTATCCCAATTGATAAATGAACTTTTATTCTAAAAATGGTGGGAAGTAAAGTTTTTCTTATGAAACCAAAGCATCAATTCATTTATCCCATGAGTAGAACGCGTTTATGGTACTCAATTATGAAAAGAAACAAGATCATTATGCGAATCCGTGTTTGTCCTAGTTGATAGATGACCTTTGTTTCTAAAAAATGGTTAAAAGAAAAGCTTTTTTTATGAAACCAATGTGCCAATATCATTTATTCTAGTGAGGAGAATGTGTTTATGGTGCCTAATAATGAAATGAAAGGAGACTATTACACGAATCCATGTTTATCCCAATTGATAATAGAACTTTGATTCTAAAATATGGAGGGAAGTAAAGTTTTTCTTAAGAAACCAACGCATCAATTCATTTATCCCAATGAGGAGATTGAGTTATTGGTGCCTAATCATGGAAAGAAAGGAGATTATTATGTGATCCCTATTTATCTCAAATGAAAGAGGAACTTTAATTCTTAAAATGGCAGAAAGAGAAGTTTTTGTTATGAAGCCAAAACATCGATATCATTTCTCCTAATAATGAGAATGCATTTATGGTGCCCTATCATGAAAAGAAAGGAGATTATTATGTGAATCCATGTTTATCACAATTGACAGACGAGCTTATGAAACCAAAGCATCAATATCATTTATCATAACCAGGAGAATGTGTTTATGGTGCCCAATCGTGAAAAGAAAGGAGATTATTATGTGAATCAGTTTTTGTCCAAATCGATGGACGAACATTAATTCTAAAAATAATCAAAAAATAAGTTTTGCTTATGAAACCAAAGCATCAATTTCATTTATACAATAAGAAGAATATGTTTATGGTGCCCAATCATGAAAAAAAAGGAGATTATTATGTGAATCCCTATTTATCTCAAATGAAAGACAAACTTTAATTCTAAAAATGGTAGAAAAGAAGTTTTTCTTATGAAACCAAACCATCAATACCATTTATCCCAATGAGGAAAATGTGTTTATGGTGCCCAATCATGAAAGTAAAGGAAATTATTACGTGAATCCATGTTTATCCCAGTTGACAAACAAACTTTGATTGTAAAAAATAGTGGGAAGTGAAGTTTTTTTATGAAACTAGAGAATAAATTCATTTATCCCGAAGAAGAGAATGAGTTTATGGTGCCGAATCATAAAAAGAAAGGGGATTTTGATGCGAATCCGCGTTATCTAAATTGACAAACGAACTTTAATTCTAAAAATGGTAGAACGAGAAGCTTTTCTTATGAAACCAAAGCATCAAAACCATTTATGCAAATCAGTAGAACAAGCTTACGGTACCCAATCATGAAAAGAAAGGAGATTACTATATGAATTTATGTTTGCCCTAATTGATAGATGAAGTTCGATTCTAAAAAATGGTTGGAAGAAAAGCTTTTAATGTGAAACCAAAACATCAATGTCATTTATCCCAATAAGGAGAATGTGTTTATGATGCCCAATCATGAAAAGAAAGGAGTTTATGGTGCCTAATCATGAAAAGAAAAAAGATTAATATGGAATCCCTGTTTGTCTCAAATGAAAGGCCAACTTTAATTCTAAAAATGGCAGGAAGAAAATTTTTTCTTATTGAACCAAATCATCAATATCATTTATCATAATCATGAGAATGTGTTTATGGCGCCCAATCATGAAAAGAAAGGAGATTATTACATGAATCCATGTTTATCATAATTGGTAGATGAAGTTTGATTTTAAGAAATGGTGGAAAATGAAGTTTTTCTTATGAAACTAAAGCCTCAATTCATTTATCCAATAAGGAGAATAAGTTTACGGTGCTGAATCATGAAAAGACAGGAGATTATTATGTGAATCCGTGTTTATTTCAATTGAAAGATGAACATTAATTCTAAAAATGGTAGAAAAAAGTTTTTCTTATGAGACCAAGCATCAATATCCTTTATCCTAACACAGAGAATGTATTTATAGTGTCCAATCATAAAAAGAAAGGAGATTATTATGTGAATCCATTTTTGTCCAAATCGACGAACAAATATTAATTCTATAAATAATCGAAGGAGAAGTTTTTCTTATGAAACCAAAGCATTAGTATCATTTATCCTCATAAGGAGAATAAGTCTATGGTGCCCAATCATGAAAAGAAAGGAGATTACTATGTGAGCCCCTATTAATCCTAAATGAAAAAATGAACTTTAATTCTAACAATGGCAGAAATAGAAGTTTTTCTTATGAAACCAAAGCATCAATATCATTTATCCCAATGAGGAGAATGTGCTTATGATGCCTAATCATGAAAAGAAAGGAAATTATTATGTGAATCCATGTTTATCCTAATTGACAAACAAACTTTGATTCTAAAAAATGGTAGGAAGTGAAGCTTTTCTTATGAAACCAAAGCATCAATTCATTTATCCCAACAAAGAGAACAAGTTTATGGTTTCGAATCATGAAAAGAAA
This sequence comes from Adansonia madagascariensis, assembly GCA_038381835.1. NCBI lineage: Eukaryota > Viridiplantae > Streptophyta > Magnoliopsida > Malvales > Malvaceae > Adansonia > Adansonia madagascariensis. The sequence goes on from JBBYHL010045104.1 coordinate 20,127, forward strand.
GGAGATTTTTATGTGAATCCATGTTTATCCCAATTGACAAACAAACTTTAATTCTAAAAATAGTATAAAGAAAAGCTTTTGTTACGAAAGCAAAGCTTCAAAGCCATTTATCCCAATGAGGAGAGCAAGCTTATGGTACCCAATCATGAAAAGAAAGGAGATTACTATGTGAATTCATGTTTGCCCTAATTAGCAGACGAAGTTTGATTCTAAAAAATTGTTGGAAGAAAAGCTTTTTTTATGAAACCAAAACATCAATATCATTTATCCCAATAAAAAAAATGTGTTTATGGTGCCCAATCATGAAAAAAAAAAGAGATTATTACGTGAATCCATGTTTATCCCAATGCACAAATGAACTTTGATTCTAAAGAATGGTGGGAAGTGAAGTTTTTCCTATGAAACCAAAACATCAATATCATTTATCCTAATGAGGACAATGTGTTTATGATGCCCAACCAAGAAAGGAAAGGAGATTATTATGGGAATCCATGTTTGTCCTAGTCGGTAGATAAACTTTGATTCTAAAAAATGGTAGGAAGAAAAGCTTTTCCTATAAAACCAAAGCATCAATGCCATTTATCCCAATAAGGATAATGAGTTTATGGTTCCTAATGATGAAAACAAAGGAGATTATTATGTTAATCCGTGTTTATCCTAATTGATAGATGAATTTTGATTCTAAAAAATGGTGGGAAGTGAAGTTTTTCTCATGAAACCAAAGCATTGTTTCATTTATTCCAATAAGGAGAATGAATTTGTTGTGCCTAATCATTAAAAAAAGAGATTATTATGTGAATCCATGTTTATCCCAATTGAAAGATAAACTTTAGTTCTAAAAATAGTAGAAAGAGAAATTTTTCTTGTAAAACAAAGCATCAATATCATTAATCCAAATAAGGAGAATGTGTTTATGGTGTCAAAGCATGGAAAGAAAGGAGATTATTACGTGAATCCATGTTTATCCCAATTGACAGACGAACTTTGATTTTAAAAATGGTAGGAAATGAAGTTGTTCTTGTAAAGCCAAAGCATCAATTCATTTATCTCAAAGAGTGGAACGAGCTTATGATACCCAATCATGGAGAAAAAGATGATTATTATGTGAATTTATGTTTGTCCTAGTTGACAGACAAACTTTGGTCGGAAGAAAAGCTTTTCTTATGAAACCAAAGCATTAATATCATTTATCCTAAGAGAATGTGTTTATGGTGCCCAATCATGAAAAGAAAGGAGATTATTATGTGAATCAATGTTCATCGCAATTGACAGAAGAACTTTGATTTTAAAATATGGTGGGAAGTGAAGTTTTTCTTTTAAAACCAACGCTCCAGTTCATTCGTCCCAGTGAGGAGATTGAGTTTATGGTGTCCAATCAAAAAAAAAGGAGATGATTCTATGAATCCTTATTTATCTCAAATAAAAGATGAACTTTAATTTTAAAAATGGCAGAAAGAGAAGTTTTCGTATGAAACCAAAGCGCTAATATCATTTATCCCAATAATGAGAATATGTTTACGGTGCCCAATCATAAAGAGAGAGGAGATTATTACATGAATCCATGTTTATCCCAATTGATAGATGAACTTTGATTATAAAATATGGTGGGAAGTGAAGTTTTTCTTATGAAACCAAAGCATTAATTCATTTATAGCAATGAGGAGATTGAGTTTATGGTGCCCAATCATGGAAAAAAAAAGAGGTTATTATGTGAATTCCTGTTTATCTAAATAAACTATGAACTTTCATTCTAAAAATGGCAGAAAGAGAAGTTTTTCTTATGAAACCAAAGCATCAATATCATTTATCCCAATGATGAGAATGTGTTTATGGTGCCCAATCATGGAAAGAAAGGAGATTAGTACGTGAATCCATGTTTATCCCAATTGACAAAGGAACTTTGATTCTAAGAAATGGTGGGAAGTGAAGTTTTTCTTATGAAATCAAAGCATCAATTCATTTATTCCAATAAGTAGAATAAGTTTACGGTGTCGAATCATGAAAAGAAATCATATTATTATGTGAATCTATGTTTGTCCCAATTGATAGCTGAATATTAATTCTAAAAATGATAGAAAAAGAAGTTTTTCTTATGAAACTAAAGCATCAATATCATTTATCCTAATAAGGAAAATGTGTTATGGTGCACAATCAGGAAAGAAAGGAGATTATTACGTGAATCCGTTTTTGACCAAATCAACGGACAAACATTAATTCTAAAAATAATCGAAAGAGTAGTTTTTCTTATGAAACCAAAGCATCAATATCATTTATCCCAATGAGGAGAATGTGTTTATGGTGCCCAATCATAAAAAGAAAAGAGATTATTATGTGAATCCCTGATTATCTCAAATAAAAGATGAACTTTAATTCTGAAAATGGTAGAAAAAGAAGTTTTTCTTATGAAATCAAAGAGTCAAGATCATTTATCCTAATGAAGAGAATGTGTTTATGGTGCCTAATCATGAAAAGAAATGAGACTACTACATGAATCTATGTTTATCCCAATTGACAAATGAACTTTGACTCTAAAAAGTGGTGGGAAGTAATGTTTTTCTTATGAAACCAAAGCATCAATTTATTTATCCCAATGAAGAGAATAAGTTTATGGTGCCGAATCATGAAAAGAAAGGAGATTTTTATGTGAATTCATTTTTATCTCAACTAACAGACAAACTTTAATTCTAAAAATGGTAGAAAGAAAAGCTTTTCTTATGAAACCAAAGGATCAAAGCCATTTATCCCAACGAGTAGCACAAGCTTATGATGCCCAATCATGAAAAGAAAGGTGATTACTATGTGAATCTGTGTTTGCCTAATCGACAGATGAAGCTTAATTCTAAGAAATGGTTAGAAGAAAAACTTTTCATATGAAACCAAAACATCAATGTCATTTATCCCGATAAGGAGAATGTGGATATGGTGCCCAATCATGAAAAGAAAGTAGATTATTACGTGAATCCATGTTTATCTTAATTCACGAACATACTTTGGTTCTAAGGAATGGTGGGAAGTGATGTTTTTCCTATGAAACCAAAGCATCAATATCATTTATCCTAATGAGGACAATGTGTTTATGGTGCCAATTCATGAAACGAAAGAAAATTATTATGTGAATCTGTGTTTTTCCTAGTTGGCAGATGAACTTTGATTCTATAAAATGGTTGGAAGAAAAGCTTTTCTTATGAAATCTAAGCATCAATGTCATTTATCCCAATAAGGATAATGAGTTTATGGTTCATAATCATGAAAATAAAGGAGATTATTACATGAATCCATGTTTATCCTAATTGATAGACAAATTTTGATGATGAAAAATGGTGGGAAGTGAAGCTTTTCATATGAAACCAAAGCATCAATTCATTTATCCCAATGAAGAGAATGAATTTGTGGTGTCTAATCATTAAAAAAAAAGAGATTATTATGTGAATTCGTGTTTATCCCAATTGAAAAATGAACTTTAATTCTAAAAATGGTAGAAAGAGAAGTTTTTCTTATGAAACCAAAGCATCAATAACATTAATCCAAATGAAGAGAATGTGTTTTGGTGCCCAATCATGAAAGAAAAGGAGATTATTATGTGAATCCATGTTTATCCCAACTGATAGATGAAACTTTGATTTTAAAAATGGTGGGAAGTGAAGTTTTTCTTATGAAACCAAAGCATCAATATCATTTATCCTAATGAGGAGTGTGCGTATGGTGCCTAATCATGAAATGAGAGGACGTTATTATGTGAATCCATGTTTATTCCAATTGACAGAAGAACTTTGATTCTAAAATATGGTGGGAAGTGAAGTTTTTCTTATGAAACCAAAGCATCATTTCATTTGTCCTAATAAGAAATTGAGTTTTTGGTACCCAACCATGAAAATAATGGAGATTATTATGTGAATCCCTGTTTATCTCAAATGAAAGATGAACTTTAATTCTAAAAATAGTAGGAAGAGACATTTTTCTTATGAAACCAAAGCATAAATATCATTTATCCTAATGATAAGAATGTTTTTATGGTGCCCAATCATTAAACAAAAGGAGATTATTACATGAATACATGTTTATCCCAATTGACAGATGAATTTTGATTCTAAGAAATAGTGGGAAGTGAAGTTTTCCTTATGAAACCAAAGCATTAATTCATTTATCCCAATAAGGAGAATAAGTTTATGGTGCTGAATCATGAAAAAAAAAGAGATTAGTATGTAAATCCGTGTTTATCCCAATTGAAAGACGAACATTAATTCTAAACTAGTAGAAAAAGAAGTTTTTCTTATGAAACCAAAGCATCAATATCACTTATCCCAATAAGAACAATGTGTTTATGGTACCTAATCATGAAAAGAAAGGAGATTATTATGTGAATCCATTTTTGTCCAAATCGATGGATGAACATTAATTCTAAAAATAATCAAAAAAAAGTTTTTTTTATGAAACCAAAGCGTCAATATCATTTACCCCAATGAGAAGAATGTGTTTATGTTGCCCAATCATGAAAAAAAGGAGATTATTATGCGAATCCCTAATTATCTAAAATAAACGATGAACTTTAATTCTAAAAATGGTAGAAAGAGAAGTTTTCTTATGAAACCAAAGAATCAATATAATTTATACCAATAAGGAGATTGAGTTTATGTTGCCCAATCATGAAAAGAAAAGAGATTATTATGTGAATCCCTATTTATCTTAAATGGAAGACGAACTTTAATTCTAAAAATAGCAGAAAGGGAAGTTTTTTTTTTTGAAACCAAAGCATCAATATCATTTATCCAAATGATGAGAATGTGTTTATGGTGCGTAATCATGAAAAGAAAAGAGATTATTACGTGAATCCATGTTTATCCCAATTGACAAAAGAACTTTGATTCTAAAATATGTTGGGAAGTGAAGTTTTTCTTATGAAATCAAAGCATAAATTCATTTATAGCAATGAGGAAATTAGGTTTATGGTGCCCAATCATGAAAAGAAATGAGATTATTATGTGAATCCCTATTTATCTCAAATGAAAAATGAACTTTAATTCCAAAAATGGCAGAAAGAGAAGTTTTTCTTAAGAAATCAAAGTGTGAATATCACTTATCCCAATGATGAGATTATGTTTATGGTGCCTACTCATGAAAAGAAAAGAGATTATTATGTGAATCCACGTTTATCCTAATTAATAGATGAACTTTGATTCTAAGAAATGGTGGGAAGTAAAGTTTTTCTTATGAAACCAAAGCATCTATTCATTTATCCCAATAAGAAGAATAAGTTTACGATGCCAAAACATGAAAAGAAAAAAAATCTGTGTTTATCCCAATTGATAGACGAATATTAATTATAAAAATAGTGGAAGGAGAAGTTTTCTTCATGAAACCAAAGCATTAATATCATTTATCCCAATGAAAAGGATGCATTTATGGTTCCTAATCATGAAAACAAAAATGATTATTATGTGGATCCATGTTTATCCTATTTCATAGACGAACCTTAATTATAAAAATGGGAGAAAGGGAAGTTTTTCTTATGAAACCAAAGCTCTAATATTATTTATCCCAATGAGGAGAGTGTGTTTATGGTGTCTATTCATGAAATGAAAGGAGATTATTACATGAATTCATGTTTACCCCAATTGATCTAAGAACTTTGATTCTAAAATATGGTGGGAAGTGAAGTTTTTCTTATAAAATCAAAACATCAATTCATTTATCCCAATGAGGAGATTGAGTTTATGGTGCCCAATCACGAAAAAAAAGAGATTATTATGTGAATCCCTGTTTATCTCAATGAAAGATGAACTTTAATTCTAAAAATGGTAGAAATAGAAGTTTTTCTTATGAAACCAAAGCATTAATATCATTCATCCCAATGATGAGAATGTGTTTATAGTGCCCAATCATGAAAAGAAAGGAGATTATTACATGAATCTATGTTTATCCTAATTAACAGACAAACTTTGATTCTAAGAAATGGTGGGCAGTGAAGTTTTTCTTATGAAACCAATGCATCAATTCATTTATCCTAATAAGGAGAATAAGTTTACGGTGTCGAATTAGGAAAAGAAAAGAGATTATAAGGTGAAACCGCATTTATCCCAATTGAAAGATGAACAATAATTCTAAAAATGGTAGAAAAAAGTTTTTATTATTAAACTAAAGCACCAATATCATGTATCCCAGTAAGAAAAATGTGTTTATAGTGCCTAACCATGAAAAGAAAAGAGATTATTATGTGAATCCTTATTTGTACAAATCGACGAACGATAATTAATTCTAAAAATATTTAAAAGAAAAGTTTTTCTTATGAAACCAAAGCATCAATATCATTTATCCTAAGGAGAAGAATGTGTTTATGGTGCCCAATCATGAAAAGAAAAGAGATTATTATGTGAATCCCTAATTATCTCAAATAAAAAATGAACTTTAATTCTAAAAATGATAAAAAGAGAAGTTTTTCTTATAAGACCAAATAATCAATATCATTTATCCTAATGAGAAGAATATGTTTACGGTTCCCATTCATGAAAAAAAAGGAGATTATTACGTGAATCCATGTTTAACCCAATTGACAGACAAACTTTGATTCTAAAAAAATGGTGGGAAGTGAAGTTTTTCTTATGAAACCAAAGCATCAGTTCATTTATCCCAATAAGGAGAATAAGTTTATGGTGTCAAATCATGAAAAAAAATGAGATTTTTATGTGAATCCATGTTTATCCCAGTTGACAGATGAATTTTTAATTCTAAAAATGGTAGAAAGAGAAGCTTTTCTTATGAAACCAAAGCATCAAAGCCATTTATCCCAATAAGTAGAACGATCTTATGTACCCAATTTTGAAAAGAAAGGTGATTACTATGTGAATCTATGGTTGCTCTAATTGACAGATGAAGTCTGATTCTAAAAAATGGTTAGAAGAAAAACTTTTCATATAAAACCAAAACATCAATGTCATTTATCCCGATAAACAGAATGTGTTTATGGTGCCCAATCTTGAAAAAAAAGAAGATTATAAGAATTCTTGTTTATCTCAATTCACATACACACTTTGATTCTAAAGAATGGTTGGAAGTGATGTTTTTCCTATGAAACCAATGCATTAATATCATTTATCCTAATAAGGATAATGTGTTTATGGTGCCCAATCATGAAAAACAAGGAAAATATTATGTGAATCTGTGCTTTTCCTAGTTGGTAGATGAACTTTGACTCTAAAAAATGGTTGGAAGAAAAGCTTTTTTTTATGAAACCAAAGAACCAATGTCATTTATCCCAATAAGAATAATTAGTTTATGGTTCATAATCATGAAAACAAAAGAGATTATTACATGAATCTGTATTTATCACAATTGATAGATGAATTTTGTTTTGAAAAATCATAGGAAGTGAAGTTTTTCTTATGAAACCAAATCATCAATTCATTTATCCTAATGAGGTAAATGAATTTATGGTGCCTAATCATTAAAAAAAAGATATTTTTATGTGAATCTGTGTTTATCCCACTTGAAAAATGAACTTTAATTCTAAAAATGGTAGAAAAAGAAGTTTTTCTTGTGAAATCAAAGTATCAATATCATTAATCCAAATGAGGAGAATGTGATTATGGTGCCCAATCATGAAAAAAAGGAGATTATTAGTGAATCCATGTTTATCCCAATTGATAGATGAATTTTGATTCTAAAAATGGTGGCAAGTGAAGTTTTTCTTATGAAACTGAAGCATTAATTCATTTATCCCAATAAGGATAATGAGTTTATGGTTCCTAATTATGATAACAAAAGAGATTATTAGTGAATCTGTGTTTATCCCAATTGACGGATGAACTTTGATTTGAAAAGTTAGTGGGAAGTGAAGTTTTTTTTATGAAACCAAAGCATCAATATCATTTATCCTAACGAGGATAATGTGTTTATGGAGCCCAATCATGAAAAGAAAAGAAATTACTATGTGAATCCGTGTTTTTCCTAGTTGGCAGATAAACTTTGATTCTAAAAAATGGTTGGAAGAAAAGCTTTTCTTATGAAACCAAAGAACCAATGTCATTTATCCCAATGAGGATAATGAGTTTATGGTTCATAATCATGAAAACAAAAGAGATTATTACGTGAATCCCTGTTTATCACAATTGATAGATGAATTTTGATTCTGAAAAATTATGGGAAGTGAAGTTTTTCTTATAAAACCAAAGCATCAATTCATTTATCCTAATGAGGTGAATGAATTTATGGTGCCTAATCATTAAAAAAAAGAGATTTTTATATGAATCTGTGTTTATCCTAATTGAAAAATGAACTTTAATTCTAAAAATGGTAGAAAGAGAAGTTTTTCTTATGAAATCAAAGCATCAATATCATTAATCCAAATGAGGAGAATGTATTTATGGTGCCTAATCATGAAAAAAAGGATATTATTAGTGAATCCATTTTTATTCCAATTGATAGACGAATTTTGATTCTAAAAATGGTGGGAAGTGAAGTTTTTCTTATGAAATCGAAGCATCAATTCATTTATCCCAATAAGGATAATGAGTTTATGGTTCCTATCATGATAACAACAGAGATTATTAGTGAATCTGTGTTTATCCCAATTGACAGACGAACTTTGATTCGAAACGTTAGTGGGAAGTGAAGTTTTTCTTATGAAACCAAAGCATCAAGTCATTTATCCCAATAAAGAGATTGTGTTTGTGGTGCCCAATCATGAAAAGAAAAAAGATTATTACATGAATTTGTGTTTATCACAATTGACAGACAAACTTTGATTCTAAAAAATGGGCAAGAAGTGAAGTTTTTCTTATGGAACCAAAGCATCAATTCATTTACCCCAATAAGGAGAATGATTTTATGGTGCCCAATCATGAAAAGAAAGGATATTATTATGTAAATCTGTGTTTGTCCTAGTTGACAGACAAACTTTAATTCTAAAAATAGACGGAAGAAAAGCTTTTCTTATGAAGCCAAAGCATCATTGTCATTTATCCCAATAAGGATAATGAGTTTATGGTTCTTACCAAAGAATCAATTCATTTATCCCAATAGGGAGAATGAGTTTATGGTGCCTAATCATGAAAAGAAAGGATATTATTATGTAAATCTATATTTGTCCAAATCGACGGATGAATTTAATTCTAAAAATGGTAGAAAGAGAAGTTGTTCCTATGAAATCAAAGCATCAATATAATTTATCTCAATGAGAAGAATGTGTTTGTGGTGCCTAATCATTAAAGAAAAGGAGATTATTATGTGAATCCATGTTTATCCCAATTGAAAAATGAACTATAATTCTAAAATTCATAGAAAGAGAAGTTTTTCCTATGAAACCAAAGCATCAATTCATTTATCCCAATAAGGAGAATGAGTTTATGGTGCCTAATCATGAAAAGAAAAAAGATTACTATATGAATCCGTATTTATCCCAATTGAAAGAAATTTTAATTCAAAAAAGGGTAGAACAAGAAGTTTTTCTTATGAAATAAATCCCTAATATCATTTATCCTAATGAGGAGAATGTGTTTATAGTGCCTAATCATGAAAAGAAAGAAGATTATTATGTGAATCCAAGACTGACAGATGAGCTTTGATTCTAAAAAAATGGTCGGAAGTGATGTTTTTCTTATGAAACCAAAGCATCAATTCATTTATCCCAATAAGGAGAATGAGTTTATGGTGCCCAATCATGAAAAGAAAGGCGATTACTATCTGAATCAGTTTTTATCCCAATTGACAGATAAACTTTAATTTTAAAAAGAGTAGAAAGAAAAGCTTTTTTTACAAAACCAAAGCATCAATGTCATTTATCCCAATGAGTAGAACAAGCTTATGGTACCCAATCATGAAAAGAAAAAAGATTATTATGTGAACGAAAGAACATTAATTCAAAACATGGTAGGAAAAGAAGTTTCTCTTATGAAACCAAAGCATCAATATCATTTATCCCAATGCCCAATCATGAAAAGAAATGAGATAATTATGTGAATCAGTGTTTATGCCTATTGACAGACAAACATTAATTCTAAAAATGGTAGAAAGAAAAGCTTGTCTTATGAAACCAAAGCATCAATGTCATTTATCCCATTGATTATAACAAGCTTATGGTACCCAATCATGATAAAAAAAGAGATTATTATGTGAATTCGTGTTTGTCCTAGTTGACAGGCGAACTTTAATTCTAAAAAATGGTTGGACAAAAAAGCTTTTCTTATGAAACCAAAGCATCAATATCATTTATCCTAATGAGAAGAATGTGTTTATGGTGCCTAATCATGAAAAGAAAGGAGATTATTACTTGAATTCGTGTTTATCCCAATGGACAGATGAGCTTCGATTCTAAAAAATGGTGGGAAGTGAAGTTTTTCTTATGAAATCAAAGCATTAATTCATTAATCCTAATTAAGTTTATGGTGCCCAATCATGGAAGGAAAGGAGATTATTATGTGAATCCCTGTTTATCTCAAATGAAAGATGAACCTTAATTTTAAAAAAGGTAAAAAGAGAAGATTCTTTTATGAAACTAGGGCATCAATATCATTTATCCTAATTTATCATACCTAATCATGAAAAGAAATGAGATTATTATGTGAATCCATGTTTGTCCTAGTTGATAGACGAACTTTGATTCTAAAAAATGGTTGGAAGAAAAGCTTTTATGATGAAAACAAAGCACCATTAGCATTTATCCAAAAAGGATAAAGAGTTTATGGTTTCTAATCATGAAAACAAAAGCGATTATTATGTGAATCTGTATTTATCCCAATTAACAGACAAATTGTAAGTCCAAAAATTGGTGGGAAGTGAAGTTTTTCTTATGAAACCAAAGCATCAACTTATTTATCCCACTAAAGAGAATGTGTTTATGGTGTGCAATCATAAAAAGAAAGGAGATTATTGCATGAATCTATGTTTATCATAACTGACAAATGAACATTGATTCTAAAAAATGGTGGGAAGCGAAGTTTTTCTTCTGGAACCAAGCCATCAAATCATTTATCTCAATGAGGAGAATAAGTTTATGGTGCCGTAGGGCTTTCTTAGAAAGTTATCCTGCACACCTTTCCTTAGCCTAGGAATGCACTTTCTCCAAAACCTAAAAAGTGCCCCATAATATAGACTATTAGCCATAAGTGGGAGTCTTCTATTAGTTTAGTACTCTATGTTCTTGCTTTTTTAACAGTAAGAGAAGGGCTTACATCATCCGGTGACCAACTTATGAAAAGCACTTTGGGCTGAGCTTTCTCGATCCACTCTATCCGATAAACATTCATCAAGATCAAACTTTAGTTCCTACCTTCTTCATTTTGTTAGTTGGAACTCATGCAGGATGGCAAATTAGTCTAGTTGAGCCAAGTAATTACTTCCATCTCTAAGGGATGGACTCTCGGGCTAACTATCTGACCCCACCTACTTTTTTTTCTTTTCCAACAAAAATTCCAAAAGTAGAAACCCATCTTACTATACATAATTCATAGATTACCACAAAGTTGAACTGTGATAGACCTCGTAAGGGTAAACTACCCGTCTGACCTTGGCTTAATATCTCAAACCGGATTCATTGGGAGAGGAATTTCTCAGAGTCTAGCAGTTGTTCTAGATGTGGACACCCAGTTTAGGATTATTTACATGTTTTACGTGAGTGTCACTTTGCTAAATGGATTTGGAACATCTTTATTCCTAATGAGAATTAAAGTGCCTTATACTCACTCCTTGGCATTCACGGATTGCTTATGTAGTAATGTTTTTTGTAAGGATCTTAGGTTTGGTCTTGCTTGAGGAATAGTTTCACAAAAATGGAGATGAACCAAAATAACATCAAATTTTGTTTCTGGATTGAGTGGAAAAAAGATATATGAAGCTTGTTCTGTTCCTCTATGCATCCCTGTGATGGGTAAATCCTCATGAAAAAGGGGTAACTTTCATGTAGTTTGTGATTGGATATAACTGTTACGATTTTTTCTCAAATAAATCTTTTTCTTAATGGATCTCTTTTTGTTTCTTAATCTTTAGAGAATGCGGCATTGTATTGTTGTAAGTTCTCTGTTTCAAATATTTCCTGAAAGTAGGCGACAAGTTTTAAATCTTAATGCGGGTATTTCGTATCTTGATTTTTTAATCTTTTTTGCCACATCGCGTATAACGAGAATCGAAACCCTTTTACTGCTAGCGAGAGGATGGAGAATGTTCTACTTTGATCTAGCAACTTGTTAGAAATAGGTTTTGGCTTGCCCATTTCTCTAATAATAAGGTATCCAAAGCTTGCCTTTAGGTTAAAAAGGATCCATAAAAAAGTGTCTACTAAGTAAAAATAAGGCAGGTTTTTCCTCTCTATCCTTCCTTTACTTATTTTTGGCTGTACTTTTTGGTATCTCACCCCAATCGCCTTAAATAGCTCCAATGGTCATCAAATGGTATTCAAAAATGTGTCTTTATCTCTTTAAAATAGAAGTAGAGTTCAACTATCTAGGTGTTTCGACATCAAGGTTGTTAGCACTTTTTTTTTAGTACTTTTCAAAATGAGAGAATTTAGTGCTATAGTTTTGTAAGCTAGCATGTGGTTTGAAGTAAGATGGGCTAGGCCTTGTTTTATTGGGGCAAACAACATGCTCGTTTTTTTTTTTATAGATCCCTACCTTTCCTATTCCTAGCCACTATGGTTTTTTTATGGGAATAGGGGGCAGGACTGGTTTTTGTACATATTATCAAAAGTAAGGTTCTCCCTCGAGGGTAGAGCCTTCTCCATTTTATTATGTAAGTTAGGCTGCTCCTAGAGTGTGGCCTTGGCCTTTGTTTTCATTGTGAAGGCCGTCATTGCTACCGAGCCTAAATCTAGTAAGATGATATAGGTTCCTTCAACGTTTTTGGGCATAGCAAGCTCTTTGGGGTAACCACTATTGATCTAAATCTTCCTCTAGCTGATGAGCCGGAACCTGCCTCAACCTTGGACCAGCCGTAAGAAGAGGTGGAGCTACATCATTAGATGGAAGAGCATATTTTGAGGCGCTTAATAGCAAAGTCTCCCTTTTTATATAAATCTAGATCTGCTTGTTAATCAAGCGGGAGACCGCTCAGTTAAAAAGGCAAATAGTGGACTGTATGCCGAAATTAGATCCTGACCACTCTTTCTTTTGGCGAAAGCAGGGATATAGAATCATTATTGATTCCATTCTCATAAATTAGGAATAAGCTGACTACGCTCTTCACCATCTGCGATAGATATTTAAAAAGTTGAGTAACCCTGATTCCCTTACCTTTAAAAAGATGCTGAAAATTTGAAAGAATTTTCAAGAAAAGGGGACTTTCAAGTGTTAAGCCTTTCTTTTTTATGAGGTCATGTATAAGCGCATCCCATCGCATAAGCGTGGGCTGCGCCTACCTTCATCCCTAGAAGAAGAGATAAGGCTTTTTTTTTTTCACTTGAAGGATAAGGTTTTAAACACCCTCAGCTGCTACTGATAAAGGGGCATAGCCGGTAAGGCAAAGGCAAAAGGTGTATCAACAATTCAAGTACGAGTTTTATAAGGGGTTTCCCCACAAGCATTCTATAAAAGGGTTACCAAGTAGCTAATGGGTTAAAGGGCAGACTATCAGTAGTAAGACTCACTCTAACGTGGTGGATAACACGCTAACAATATCTAGTTTTTATTAGTGCTTGGCTATCCAAATGAGCCAACTGATCTAAACGAGTAACGGGCAGCTCCCTTAAGACTAGCAGTTTATAATAAAGCAATTGATTCTGTCCCTAGGGTAAGTGAGTTGCTGGAACTTTACACATGCACGAAACTATACTCGATTAACGTAGGTCTTTGCTTTTTCCCTCATAACTCTCTTTCCTAAGGTAAGAATGCCTAAACTATCTTTTTACTTTTACTAAGGATATAGGTATGGTTTAAAGTCTATTCACTTTTGGCCTTATACACATATCTTTGCAAATAAAAAAATGGAAAATAGGGATCCCCTTGTCATATCCCAAGCTAACTTCTGATAAACCATATGCAAAGGTCACTTTTCTTGCTGCTAGATGGATTTACCTCCTTTAAGATGTCTACTTTAGAAAAAAAAGATTCTTCTAGGACAACTACTAGATAGCTAGGAACTACGGTCTGGTGTCCAAGCCAATTGGTAAGATGATGACTACTTCACTTATTAGATTAATATTAGTCGCCTATCCTAGAATAAAATGAGATATAATAGAAAGAACGCGAAGAGCTAGTGCTATAGGGTTAGTTTTTTGGGGGTATAAGCTCGCTTTTTCACAAGCTTATCCTTACCCCGACCGACAGCTGCTGGGTCTCCCCATCTCTCTTAAACTTCCTTCGGTCTTTGGCCTGAGCTATATGAGGCAAAAACTTATCCCATGTATGGTTCGAAGGCCGAGCCTTACCCCAGCAGTAATGCTGTGGTTTAGGCCAACATGAAAAAGATACAGTTCACTCAATGATTGTCTTTAGGTTTCAAACTCCCTATGGGGAAGAAGCATTATTGTTTGTGAGGTCTTGATCATTTACATGCACCCATTTTTCATTCCATTTATGGGAATTTGATGATCTACAAACTGTCTTTAACGAATGATTAGCTCATGTTTGAGCATGATGAATCACTTCGTGCCGACCCATTGCTAATAAACTTTTCAGCCTTATATGAGAATAGAAAACTGAAGCATTTTCTACATCAGTGGATGAAGAATCGTAATCATAATAATTTTTGGTTAACCATGTTCCCAGAAAAAAAGATACTTTCAAAAAATAACGAGCACGACTGAAGTGGCTATACATGCAAATCTATTTACAGATCTATATGCTTTGATTGGAACTGAAAGTTCCAGAATTAGAGGCTGGTATACCACTATAATGAAACTGCCTTTTATATTTTTATTTGGATCAAATTTATGTTGGCTTTGTTGGGAGGTTACATAGTTTGTTACGTCAGCTCCAAAAGGACAAGTTACGTTGGACTCGAGAAAGTTTCATGGATCCCCTGTATTCTCTCTTTTCTTTCTCGCAAAAGCTCAATTTCGATTAGCTGGACAAATTAAATAGGCATAAAAACTTAACTTCTTTCATTTCATAGAGCCGAGAACACTATTCAATTAAAAAGGGATGCCAATCTCTTTCTTTCAGAGTCTATTGAAAGGTTCTCTCTTTATTCTGGTTTTCCTACCCTGCCCTATAAAGTAAAGGGCTTTTTTAGCTGTTCCTTTGAATAACCTAGCTATTTCACTTGCTTTCTGACTAAGTCCTCGGATACTATTGCTAGATCCAGCTTATACTTTTTCACTTCAGTCATGTCTTTTCCTTTTGGATGGACTTTTCCTAGGTCAGGTAGGTGGAATAACTATTGCAGATAAACTTCCCTGATTCACAGGTAGAGACTAAAGAAAGGCACTTTGAGCGGGCACACAAAAGAGAGCTTTTCTAAAATCGAGCTAGGGAGTGTTCCTTTTGATTCTAAATAACAGTTGGAAGAAAAGCTTTTCTTGTGCAACAAAAGCATCATTGTCATTTATCCCAATGAGGATAATGAGTTTATGGTTCCTAATCATGAAAACAAAGAAGATTATTACATGAATTCGTGTTTATCCTAATTGACAGATGAACTTTGATTCCAAAAATTAGTGGGAAGTGAAGTTTTTTCTTATAAAACCAAAGCATCAATTCATTTATCCCAATAAGGAGAGTGTGTTTATGGTGCCCAATCATGAAAAGAAAGCAGATTGTTGCATGAATCAGTGTTTATCGCAGTTGATAGATGAACTTTGATTCTAAAAACTTGCGGGAAGTGAAGTTTTTCTTATGGAACCAAAGTAGCAATTCATTTATTCAAATGAGGAGAATGAGTTTATGGTGGCCAATCATGAAAAGAAAGAATATTTTATGTAAATCCATATTTATCCAAGTCGACGGACATATTTAATTCTAAATATGGTAGAAAGAGAAGTTTTTTCTATGAAAGCAAAGCATCAATAAAATTTCTCCCAATGAGAAGAATGTGTTTGTGGTGCCTAATCATTAAAAAAAGATTATTATGTGAATCTGTGTTTATCCTAATAAAAAATGAATTATAATTCCAAAAATGGTAGAAAGAGAAGTTTTTCTTATGAAACCAAAACATCAATATCATTTATCCTAATAAGAAGAATGTGTTTATGTTTCCTAATCATGAAAAGAAAGGAGATTATTATGTGCATCTGTGTTTGTCCTAGTTGATAGGCAAACTTTTTTTCTAAAAAATAGTTGGAAGAAAAGCTTTTTTTATGAAACCAAACCAACAATGTCATTTATCCCAACAAGGAGAATGGGTTAATGGTTCTTATCCATGAAAAGAAAAGAGATTGTTATGTGAATCCGTATTTATCCCAATTAATAGATGAACTTTGATTCTAAAAAATGATGCGAAGTGAAGTTTTTCTATTGAAACCAAAGCATCAATTCATTTATCCCAATAAGGAGAATGAGTTTATGATACCCAATCATGAAAAAAAGGAGATTATTATATGAATCCATGTTTATCTCAATTGAAAGATAAACTTTAATTGAAAAAATGGTAGAAAAGGAAGTTTCTCTTATGAAATAAATCACCAATATCATTTATGCTAATGAAAAGAATTTGTTTATGGTGTCGAATCATGAAAAGAAAGGAGATTATTACGTGAATCCAAGTTTACCCTTATTGACAAACGAAATTTCATTCTAAAAATTGGTCGAAAGTGAAGTTTTTCTTATGAAACCAAAGCATGAATTCATTTATCCTAATGAGGAGAATGAGTTTTTGGTGCCCAATCACGAAAAGAAAGGAGATTATTATGTGAATCAATGTTTATCCCAATTGGCAGACAAACTTTAATTCTAAAAGTGGTAGAAAGATAAGCTTCTCATATGAAACCAAAGCATTAATGTCATTTATCCCAATGAGTAGAATGAGCTTATGGTACCCAATCATGACAAAAAAAGAGATTATTATGTAAATGGAAGAACATTAATTCAAAAAAAAATGGTAGAAAAAGAAGTTTTTCTTATAAAACCAAACCATCAATATCATTTATCCCAATGCCCAATCACGAAAAGAAATGAGATAATTATGTGAATTCATGTTTATCCCTACTGGCAGACGAACCTTAATTCTAAACATAGTAGAAAGAGAAGTTTTTCTTATGAAACCAAAGCATCAATGTCATTTATACCATTGAGTAGAATGAGCTTATGGTACCAAATCATGAAAAGAAAGGAGATTATTGTGTGAATCCGTGTTTGTCTTAGTTGACAGGTGAACTTTGATTATAAAAAATGGTTGGATAAAAAGCTTTTCTTATGAAACCAAAGCATGAATATCATTTATCCCAATGAAGAGAATGTGTTTATGGTGCCCAATTATGAAAAGAAATAAGATTATTATTTGAATCCATGTTTATCCTAATGGAAAAACGAACTTTGATTCTAAAAACTGGTGGAAAGTAAAGTTTTTCTTATAAAACAAAAGCATCAATTCATTAATTCTAATTGAGTTTATGGTGCCCAGTCATGGAAAGAAAGGAGATTATTATGTGAATCCTTATTTATCTTAAATGAAAGATGAACCCTAATTCTAAAAATGGTTGAAAGAGAAGATTTTCTTATGAAACCAAGGCATTAATATCATTTATCCCAATAAGGAGAATGTGTTTATGGTGCCCAACCATGAAAAGAAGAGAGATTATTATGAGAATTTGTGTTTGTCTTAGTTGACAGTCGAACTTTGATTCAAAAATGGTTGGAAAAAAAACTTTTCTTATGAAACCAAAGCATCATTGGCATTTATCCTAATGAGGATAAGAGCTTATGGTTCCTAATCGTGAAAACAAAAGAGATTATTATGTGAATCCATGTTTATCCCAATTGACAAACGAACTTTGACTCAAAAATTTGGTGGGAAGTGAACTTTTTCTTATGAAACCAAAGCATCAACTCATTTATCCCAATAAGGAGAATTTGTTTATGGTGCCCAATCATGAAAAGAAAGGAGATTATTGCATGAATCCATGTTTATCATAATTAACAAATGAACTTTGATTCTAAAAAATGTTAGGAAGTGAAGTTTTTCTTATGAAACTAAATCATCAATTCATTTATCCCAATGAGGAGAATAAGTTAATGGTGCCTAATCATGAAAAGAAAGATATTATTATATGAATTCGTGTTTGTCCAAATGAACGGATGAATTTAATTCTACAAATGGTAGATAGAGAAGTTTTTCTTGTGAAACCAAAGCATCAATATCATTTATCCCAATGAAAAGAATGTGTTCATGGTGCCCAATCATGAAAAGAAAGGAGATTATTATGTGAATCTATGTTTGTCCTAACTGACAGATGAACTTTGATTCTAAATAATGGTTGGAAGAAGAGCTTTTCTTATGCAACCAAAGCATCATTGTCATTTATCCCAATGAGGATATTGAGTTTATGGTTCCTAATCATGAAAACAAAGCAGATTATTATATGAGTCCGTGCTTATCCCAATAGATAAACAAACTTTGAATATAAAAAATGGTGGAAAGTGAACTTTTTCTTATGAAACCACAATATTAATTCATTTATCCCAATAAGAAGAATGAGTATATGGTGCCCAATCAGGAAAAAAAAGAATATTAATATGTGAATCAATGTTTGTCCAAATTGTTGGATGAATTTAATTCTAAAAATTATAGTAAGAGAAGTTTTTCCTATGAAACCAAAGCATTAATGTCATTTATCCCAATGAGGGGAATGTGTTTATGGTGCCTAATCATGAAAAGAAAGGGGATTATTATGTGAATCTGTGTTTGTCCTAGTTGATAGATGAACTTTGATTCTAAAAAAATGGTTGAAAGAAAAGCTTTTCTTATGAAGCCAAAGCAACATTGTCATTTATCGCAATGAGGATATTGAGTTTATGGTTCCTAATTATGAAAACAAAAGAGATTATTATGTGAATCCGTATTTATCCCAATTGATAAATGCACTTTGATTCTAAAAAATGGTGGGAAGTAAAGTTTTTCTTATGAAACCAAAGCATCAATTCATTTATCCCAATGAGGAGAATGAATTTGTGGTGCCCAATCACTAAAAGAAAGGAGATTATTATATAAATTTGTGTTTATCTCAATTGAAAGATGAACTTTAATTCTAAAATTGGTAGAAAGAGAAGTTTTTCTTATGAAACCAAAGCATCAATATCATTTATTTCAATGAGGAGAATGTGTTTATGGTGCTTAATCATGAAAAAAAAAGGAGATTATTATGTGAATCCATGTTTGTCCAAATTGAAAAATGAACTTTAATTCTAAAAATGGTAGAAAAAGAAGCTTTTCTTATGGAACCAAAGCATCAATATCATTTATGCCAATGAGGAGAATGAGTTTATGGTGCCCAATCATGAAAAAAAAAAGAGATTATTATGTGCATCAGTGTTTCTCCCAATTGACAAATGAACTTTAACTCTAAAAATGGTAGAAAGAGATGTTTTGCCTGTGAAACCAAAGCATCAATATCATTTATCCCAATGAGGAGAATGTGTTTATGGTGCCCAATCATAAAATGAAAGGAGATTATTATGTGAATCCATGCTTGTCCTAGTTGACAGACAAACTTTGCTTCTAAAAAATGGTTGGAAGAAAAGCTTTTCCTATGAAACCAAAGCAACAATATCATTTATCTTAATGAGGAGAATGAGTTTACGATTTCTAATCATTAAAGAAAAAAATTACTATGTGAATCTATGTTTATCCTAATCAATAGATGAACTTTGATTCTAAAAAATGGTGGGAAGTGAAGTTTTTCTTATGAAACCAAAGTATCAAATTATTTATCCCAATGAAGAGAATGAATTTGTGGAGCCCAATCATGAAGAAAAGAGATTACTATTTGAATCCATTTTTATCCCAATTGAAAGATGAACTTTAATTCAAAAAAAGGTAGAAAAAGAAGTTTTCTTATGAAACCAAAGCATCAATTCATTTATCCCAAAGAGTAGAATGAGTTTTTACGCCCAATCATGAAAAGAAATGAGATTATTATATGAATCAATGTTTATCCCAATTGACAGGCAAACTTTAATTTTAAAAATGGTAGAAAGAGAAGCTTTTCTTACGAAACAAAGCATCAATGACATTTATCCCAATAAGTAGAATGAGCTTATGGTACCCAACTATCAAAAGAAAGGAGATTATTATGTGAACGGAAGAACATTAATTAAAAAAAGGCAGAAAGAGAAGTTTTTCTTATGAAACCAAAGCATCAATATTATTTATCTCACTACCTAATCATGAAAGGAAAAGAGATAATTATGTGAATTCATGTTTATCCCTATTGACAGACAAACTTTAATTCTAAAAATGGTAGATAGAGAAGCTTTTCTTATGAAACCAAAGCATCATTGTCATTTATCCCAATAA
>JBBYHL010045313.1:0-38533 GCA_038381835.1 Adansonia madagascariensis
TGGCGGTCAAAATTGTTATAACTTTGGTTCTAATCAGCAGGTTTGATTGGGGTCAAGTTCTTTTTGCTTGACTGAAGACAATCCTAGGGTTCTAATTCCATCCAATCAGGTTTTAGTTTGTGTTTTCATCCTAAGGTTCGCATTAATAAGGCTGCCAAAAAATGAAAGTAAGATAATATCAATTGAAGTTTGAAAAAGATACCTCTAAGAACCTAAGGAAAATAGATTTTAACCATCCAGCCAAGGCTTTGTTTTTTTTAATGTCTATTCTTCTTTTTAATTAGTTTCTTATCTAAACATGCATTAAGCATGTTTTGACACCTAGTTTATTAGGTGTCCATGATATAAGGCATGAAATGCAACCTTTTTCATGTGGCAAAGAATGAAGGCCACGCTATGCCTTTAGTGGCAAAGAAATTATATGCATGAGCCACGTTAACCAGCTAAGAAAATTAACAAAAATAATAAAAGTATCAAATCAAATTAATTTAAATTAAATGAAATAAATTAAGATAAAAAATGTCTAAGTTGGTAATGCATCGAAGTGTTTGGTATTAACTTTGCAGTGTATGTAATTTAAAATAGCGAATCAAAAATAAATTTATGCACAAAAATATTTTAATTTACACATATAAATTAAATTAAATAAAATTTAAATCAAAATTTATTTGTAACTTACCTTACAGTTTGACATCTCGTGGTATAAATGCCAACATAAATTTTTCCTTAAATGTTTTTGAACTTTAGAGTGAACATTGACATAAAAACTACATTGATATCAGCAAAAAAAAATGCAATGATCGATCACCAAATTTCTTGGAAACTTTTTAAAAGCCCTACAAATGGAAAATCCAACCATGATATGATATTTGAAATTTTAATTTCAAAATTTGAGAAAAATATATTTGAAAACTATTTTTTCTTAAATATTTATTCTTTTATCCGAGATTTATACTTTTTGACCCTCAAAATGACTGTTTATCTATCACGTGCATATATGGTCATTTTGATATGACTCAACAAGTTATAAAAATGCCAAGTTCACCTAACGATAGTTGACCTTTAGCAAGGTTACCGTTAAGTTCTTATTCTTAGATAATTGGAACTATTGGAAATAGGTCCCGGATAAAATTAGGTGACTACAACTTAAATAAAAAATAGCAAGATATACCCAACTTTTAAAGCATCCTTGCATTGCTTTCAAATCTACTCCGACCAATCCTTCACTATGAAGTACTTTTCCTCTACCAAGGCCATATGTTCGCCCATATTGAATGGCCCTCAAGATGGGCATAGTTCCTTTATACAAATAACCTTTGGATATATTAATGAAAATGCTACAAGGTATGCAAAACAAACAAAAAAAAAAAAACAAGGCAACCAAAATCACGGATTAGTCATATACAATATAATGAAAATATTCTAAATGGTCCACAAAGTTTGTTCCTGGGCGTCGCAACCTTTTAGAATCAAAAGGAAACTTTGATATTAGGGTATGTACCTTATAACTAGACTTTGAAAAACTAGACTCATCGATACTTGGTCCTAATAAAGGGCACCTCAAAATCGAGCTATAATGATACTTCTAATGTCACATTAGCCATTAATCTGACAGCATAATGGAATGGTCAAACATTTTCAACATTATAACATTCATGATGCAGAAAAACTCTAGCATATCTGTTTACCTCAGCTTTGTTTTCTTTTCGGAACATGTTTTAGCCATCAACCGATAGCCAAATGGTGAATTATAATCGAATATAAATATAGATTTGTATCAAGAGGATGATAATTATCCTAAGTGATGAAGTTCATTCAACACCACTCAAGATCTAAACTTAAAAGTGTTTCCCAATTGTACCTAAATTTCGGGTTCCTCTAGACTTTTGGGTATGGTTAATTGAGTTTGGCTCTTACAGCTCATTAAATGCATGTTTAAGATGACCTCATATGCATGCGGTTCCTAGATCATTCCTTCTGCCTGGTAAGGATAGTCGAGGCACCTTGATCCTAGGTGTATTGCAGGCTTGGCGAAACAAGTTCAATCCGAGAAGTACATTGCTCATGTCTATACGAACGAATCACGAAAACAAGAATAATGCACCCCAAGGCATTGGCCAACCATATGAATTTTTATCACTTGATTAGTTAATAACTGCATATATCCTAAAATAGGTCTTATATCTCCCTCAATACGGTACTTGATAAAGAGTCTAATGCATAGGCTTGTGCAATATGTGCCGAGAAAGCTCTAAACCTAGATCTCACTTTATTATCCTAGATATATATATATATATACATATATCAATCATTTTGCTTATTTTTATAAGCAAGCACAGCATCAAATTTTTATTTAAAGTGTTGCAACGAGGTTAGTGCACATAACAATAACATAATAGTCAATTAATCAAACAATCCACTAATCAATTAATCAATCAATTAAAGAATCACAATGGTAAATATCAAGGGGATGATAATTGAACACCGACTAAAATTAAGAAAAATTAAAATTTGAATAACATGTGACAAGTCTCAGGCCTAACTCTTTAAGTTGTCCCTAACAGAGTTACCAAAAAGTGATCATAATATATCAGGATATGAACCTTAGCATATCAAAACAAACAACACTTTGAATTATCATAGGGCCCCAGCCAGTCAGACAAATCACTCGTCTAAACCTCTCGTACCAAAATACAAGAGTGATTGGGTTAAAAAGCTATTTTGGCTATAAGTGTGATCGGTCAAGTATTAAACCCATTCACTAAAGATTTATGAAACTCTAAAGAAACAATTTTATGATCTACCTATATTAAAGATCTATAAAGTTGGGCTTGAATGTTTACATCACAAGTAAAGACTCGGTCTCTCTTCTGATGCCTAATACTTGGTACCAACTAATCACACACATTCGAATTTGTTTTTCCACAGCTTCAATCATGTGTGTCCAATTATATCTCCCTTTTATTTTTTCCAAATCAAACAACAAAAAATGTATTCTAGAACTTTTATCAGGACTAGCTTGGATTTACAATAGATTCCAAGTGAAAATCATTAATAAAGGAAAATTCCATAAAAATATTTGACTTTAAAATAATCTTTATTGACTCTATTTTTAATATTTTTATCAATTTTGACTCCATTTAAAAGAAATCACAAAATACTACACTTAGAATAAATTGAGGAAATCATAACTTTGAAAACGATATTAAAAATCAATTTTATTTAATTCAATTGGGAAGCTTTAGTGTGAGCCACAAGAAACTACTACAAAGCACACCTAAACCTATTGACACACTAAATATGGCTTCTAGAATCAATTTCAAGGCATCTGAATGCCTTAAAATAATAGATACCAAACTCGGAGAGAATCAAAATAGCAATAAATTAGACTTTCCAAGCTCTCTAAATTTATTCTATATTATTCCAAACACATAAAATCACCAAATCAAATTCTAATGAATTTTGACTCACTGTAATTCATCTTAAATATATTCAAAGGATACTAGAAAATCATTTTGGCAATCATAGAAAATTTTTAATTGGAAACTACTGCATCGCCAGCCTATCTGACCAACCTATTTTCAAGATTTTCTTTTCAATTCCTTTGGAATACCTACCAGACAAGCCATAGATGCTTACAAGGTTATTCATTCTACTTTTATCTAAAAATATGATAAAACACATAAAAATGATTATGCCCATCAAAAATAGTATTAATACTAAACAAGCATTGAAATAGAGCCATATGAATAGCTTAAGTTCTGGGATTTTACCATATATGTTTGATCACAAAATTGAACTTTTGAATAGCCTATTTTATAGCACAATCAATGAGGATTATAGGAAAAATACTAAAAAAATTCATCAGGTCTATAACCTAATCAAAATATATCTTTTCTTATGAGAATACAATGCTGGACTGCAAGAATAGCTCTGACTAGTGATCACGAAGCCTCTATCAGAATTTTAAATCACATTTTAAGACTTTTGAACTTCTAGCAATAAGGCCAAATAGAATCTACAAATGTCATATATAAGGAATCAACAATTCTCAGTGCCAACACTTAGAAATATGTTTTTCAGCATTAGCGATATGCCTCAGAGTCATGCGAACATCTCCGTTTTTATCGCTTTTATTAATTAATATTTATTCTTTACAAGTAAGAAGCACACCAATGTCATTTGCTTGTGAGCAACCAAATTGAATCTAAACAACACAATTTGACTCACCTAAACATCACCCAATGACTCACATTAAAGCTCACCAAGTTTACATTCAACTAAACACTTGAAAACACTTAAAAAACATTTTTATTTACCCCAGTCAGCTTTAAATCAAGCCATTATATTTAATATCTCCAAGTTATTCATTAAATAGCATATTAAACAAAACCATACTTTGATTTACCTTTGATTAAATGAACCAAAGCTTGCCCACGGAGGATTTTTTTTTAAGAAAAACAATGTTTTTACTGAAACTAAACACCCTGAAATGCATTTTATCAAACATATAGCATACTAACGTATGGTTCTAACAACTAATCATCCACAAATCTTATTCTAAACACAAATTCACCTTGATGGATTCATTTATACTCATTTACATATAAATTCTCATCAATCAACTATCAAACACAAGAAAATAAGCTTGAATTCAATTCAATCAACATGATCAACAACTAAAACATGCTTTTTAAACATTTAAGCTATTCAATTGAATAAGTAAGCTTATAAATTCATTCAATTAAGCATAAATTTTATCTTATCTAAGTTCAATTCCACTTAATTCATCTAAATTTCAGCAATTAAGGATTAATTATGCAAAGCCTAGTTAAGCACACTAAGGATACGCCATGGCCAAAGCTAGAGGAAACTACTTTAGCTTGTTCAAATGGTTCACCTACTTCAAGAACCTATAATTTCATTATTTTGCACTATATTTGAATTCTAATCAACTAAGTTCTAGTTCAAATCAGCTTACCTAGCTCAACCTAGCAAGATCATGTAAAATTAAATCAATTAACCTCAAGATCAATCTAGCCTAAGCTAGTCCAACCAAGTTCTCTCATTTTTCTCATATTTGAACACTATGTTGAACAAAGGATCATGATTTTAGCATTTAATACTTTTAGATTTTAGCTCAATATCATCAAATTCTAGCTCAATTAAGCTTGAATCATCAAATTCCTAAGAAACTAAGCTAGCTAAAACTTAGATCTAGATATCTTCTTTAGTTTAAACACTTGATCTTGCCTATTAATCATGATTTAAGCTAGATTTCAACAATTACTCATGTCTTCATGCTTTAAACAATAAGAAATCAAGTGAATCATAGCTCAAATCAAGATGAAAACATAATTTCATCATGAATCATCAATGCCAAACACTAGAGAATAGAAAATAAACTGGGTTGAAACTTATACAAGCATGAATAAGCATGAAATAATCATTGAAATCATGAAATTGAAGTAAAAGTAAAGAGAAAATTTAGAGATTATAACTACTTCAAGTTAGATTTTCCTCTTAAAAATGACGAGAGCTTGAGAGAAAAGTGACTATTCTAACTACCTATAGTTTGCTAAGTGTTTAGAAGTTATCAAATTATGGCTAATCACCCCTATTTGTAGGCCTTAAAGTTTATGACTAAGCTTTAATCACCCGAGAGTGATCTTAGCTTAATCACTAATCTCTTCACTAATTTAGGGGAAATTACATTAATGACATTAATGAATAGATAATAAAATTAACATATTTATCACATGTTGAATTCGACCAAGGCTAAATTCCTACACTAATTTTGTATAAATTTTTATGCCATTGAATTGATCATGACTTGTCTATGTAAAAGTGCAACTGAATATTCTATCTTGTAGTAAAAATGTGTCCCAGTGATTTTTTTCTAAAAATCTAAAATTTCCTATCTTGAGCCTTTCTGATTAAGTCTTCGGGAACTCCCATCATTCTAAATTCCTAAAGTCCTTTCATGTCCCATTCCCAGTTACACCTTCTTCACCTAAAGTTAATGTTCAATTTCATTTTACTTTAATTAATTTCAAATTCTGAGCAGTAGATATCTTCTAATTTTAAAATCTAATTCTAGGCTAAGAGGTTGACTTTTATCATTTGTTGACTTTTTGATTATGACTTTTAAAACAAGTTTCTTTTTCATTTAGATGACCTTAATAAACACTTTAATCACCTTAAGAGACATATTTCAGTCAACTTTTGACATTCTCGAATTTTTGAAACCCAAGTCATAATTTTTCAAATCTAACACCTACCTTCTAAATTTGATAAAATTAAGCTTAAATGCCTAATTATGTTAAACTAAGCACTTTGGAACTAGCCAAAATGTCAAATGGACCTTCCTTTCATCTATAACTCATATGAAAGGATCTATATCTAGAAATTTCATTTCAATATTAAAATAAAAAAGAAATAAATTACGGGCCTAGATAAAATAAGGTGTCTACATCTCTCTAAGGATAACACTTTAGGATGTTTAGGAATTTTTAAAATGATGATTTCTTTGTTATGATCTTGGTAACCCTAGTCTATAAATTCTTTATTTTACTCTAAACTGCTTATTTTAAGTTTTCACCTTAGAGCTTTAATCTTTTCATTCTTTATTTCTTTCTTGATTGGTTGTTTTATCACACTTCTTAAGAGGGCTCAAAATTTATCAACTAAACAATTTCCCAAAGAATAGGTTCATCACTTCAAATGGCCATGCTCGATCAAGATGGACTTTTTGATGACAATAATGTAGGCCAAGGTTCAAAGTTCTAAAAGAAAGGGCATAAAAGTCCAAATTTATTGTCTAAAGGTGATTGGATCAAAGATTATTTCCTTTTGGGAGGGCATCCATCCCTTTTACTTTTAGGATATCTTTATTTTCGGATCTTTTATTCATTTTTACTTGATTTTGCTCTTGCTTTTGCTTTTGACCTTTTGTTTTCATTGTATTTTTTTCATATTTTATGCTTTTGCTTTTGACTTTTTTCTTATTTTTCATATTTGCGCCTTGATTTTGAGCATTTTTAAGATTATAGAATGGGATATTTACCCTTATATTCCTTAAACAGGTTTTCTTTTTGCCCTTTGATGTGGAAGATAATCCTTGATCAAGATTTTTGTAAAAAAAAGTTTAATCGACGCAAAAGGGGTAGTAAGGGGAACGATTTTCTAACTTGTGAAATAATGATGAAAGATGGTGATTTCTCATCTCAACCACAACTATGTGAACAAAAATGTCACTTTCCAAAGGGAGTTCCTTTGAAAATAGTTTTAAAAACTTAATATATGGTGTTGTATTCAATTTCCATTTTACTTTTGCTTTTAAAATATAAACTTTAATTCATATTTTCTCTTTACATTTGTGGAGGTAGACAACCTAATTTTGTCCAGGCTAAATTTTGGTATCCTGGGACATAATTAAAAGTTAATAGAATAAAAAAATAAAAAAAAGAGGATGATCGCCAAGTGCCGTGTCACTAGGCATTATTAAGCAACATAGTACTAGGTAAAAAATTCTTTTAGGAATGTTTGAAATACCAAGGGACCGTATTAAAAAAAAATATAAAAATGATGCATCAAAAGTCACTATTTAGGGTGTCACCAAAGTCATTCAAATGAGCATAGGTTATTTTTTACCAATGCTAGGTAATTCAAAGAGTAGAAGGTATATACAAGTCATATTGGTGCATAAATATCAAAACCAAGCTTTCATATCTCCAAAATCAAATTTTCACATGTAGTACCGATATGAGAGGGTTTGGTATCAATATCTAAGGTATGGTCCCTATACTTAGTCTGTTTCTATCAACAGCTTTTACGGTAGCTAAAGTTGTGATTTTTCGCAAAATGTATCAATACGCACTTCATTGTATCGAAGCTTATGGGTAAAAGTTGCCTTGTGTATCAATACAAAATGTTTTATATGGATACACCAAGGCATTTTTGCTAGTTCGAGCCATCTTTTAGCCTTTGTACCATTAATTTGGAAATTCGATTTAAACCTAGTTTTGCCTCAAAAATTATCAGTGTAGAGTCTTCATTTTATCCGGGCCAGTTTTTGGTAATCTAGGAGTTAGGTAAAAGATAACAAAATCAAAAAATATAAATAAAGCTGAGAGACAATTGTCGCCCGGCAAAAAAGTTTTTGGGAAGTTTTAAAATGCCTATGAGTTGTATTAAAGAAAATGTAAAAACAAGGCATCAAAGGCTACTTTTCATGGTGTCACCAAGGTTATACACAAATCAATTTCCCATTGTTTGTGATCAAGTTAAGGTTAATCGGGAAGCCACTGGTTCGTACAAGTTATATTGGGGCACAAATATTGAAACGAGGCCTTTATCATGCGAAAAGCCTAAATTTTCACATGTAATATCGATACAAGAAGGTTTGGTATCGATACCCAAGGTGTGGCATCGATACCTGGCATGTTTGTATCGATACAGACCTTGGAAGTAGCTAAAGTTATGATTTTTGGCAAAATGTATGGATACAAAAGCATAAGCATCGATACAAATCAATAGAGTATCAATACTGGCCTCTAAATCTCGGATTGGAAACATTTTTGCTCCTAGTATCGATCCATAACTCATTAAATCAATACTTAAAAGTAAAATGTACCTTATGTACTGATACAACATGTTCTATATCGATACACCAAGACATTTTTGCCTAGTTCGAGCCATTTTTTAGCCTTCAAAAACCCAATTTAAACATGTTTTTGCACTAAGGAGCTATAAGATAACATTGCAAACCTTAACTATGGGTTCATTAATGAATTCTAACAAATTTTTGGAGTCCAAAAAATTAATGACAAAGGTCACTTTCATAAAATGTATGGGTGTAAGAGGATGGCAGGCATATTTCTAGCTTGCAGGCTTTCACAACCTTTTTGCCTTCATGCTCAGCATGGCAAAACCAATAAAAAAAGAGTTGACTAAACATGGTAGCTAGAGATATGGCCTGGTGTAAAAGAAAAAATAAAAAATGCCTTTTGCATTGTCTTCTAAAAGAAGGGGCTGAACTAGGGAAAAAAAAGAGGCCATAACCAGCTATCTGAAAAAAACTCTCTCAACTATCAAAAAGCTCTCCAGCAATCCCAAAAAACTCTTCACCCATCCCCATAAATCCTTTAACAACTCTAGCTCCAAAATTTCACCAAAAACACTATTCCATTGCTTTCTACCCTCAAACAACCTTTATTCCTGTAGCTCCCTAAAACTATAGCCAGAACACCTTCAAAAACTCAACCCTTCACATATTTTGATCCTCAAAACACCCCAGTAGCAGCCACAGTATCAGAAAACTCCTTCCTTTCACCCTTTTTTTACTAAATAATAGTGAAAAGAGGGAAGGAAGTAAGCTTAAAGTTGTTGCTTAAAGAAGGAAGAAACTTCAAGCCTTTGCTGGTATATCTTTTACCTTATCCTATGTATCTTCTGTTTTGATCATACATTTCATTTTAGTGAGCCTTTCATGCTACCATGACCCTCTTAATACTCTTATGCATCTTTGTTGCCTTGGTTGTGGTAGTCTTAGGATCTTAATGATTTTCTTGATACCTTGATGTTGTGGGATGTATAAATTCACCATACTTCATTTTCATCATTGCACAGCCTCTGTTCATGTATCTTTTGCCATGTATCTTCCATATTCACATATACATTACATATTTAAGTGGTCACCTTGACATGTTTTAGGTATGTTCAAACATTTTCTTCTGTTTTAAGGAGTCTCATGAAATAAAATCTTGTCTTGACAACTCCAGCATCCATTCTTTTGTTCAAACATGTTTATATCATCTCCATGCACTTTCTTCTGTTTTAAGCAGTCTCATGAAATAAAATCTTGTCTTGTCATCTTTTTGCATTTATGTCACCCATTACCATGTCAAAATGTTATCTTTGCATGTTTGCATGTTTAATCTATGTTTATCTTTCTATTTACTATATTTTGTTCATGATATCTCTATTAAAATGCTTGCTTGTCTCTTACAACCTAATTATTTTTAGAGAACTCCCTGAGTTAAGTTCATGCTACCTCCAATAGATGAAGCATGGACTTAATGCTTTCATTAAATTCTAATCTTGGGGATAAATCAACATTTTAGCTATGGATTTCATGGTGAAATATGTTTAATTTTCAAGAAAAGAGGAAATCCTTTTTAGTATTAAAACTTAATCTTGAGTCTCATGTTCATTTTAGTGACATGGTCAACGGGTTTTTCCATCGTCCTAAACTACTCCACGATTATGGAGTGAACTTGTAAAGCCTATGTTACTTTCTATCATAGATGTTAGGATGCCTTAGGCCTGAGTTTGTCTTTGAAAAACTAGAATTTTGAATAATCCCCCTGTTTTTGCTTTGACAGCACTGTAGTCTGAACTTGAAAAATTATTTTCAATTTTTTTTGAATTTTTTAATATTTTTCCTTTAAAGGGCATTGAATTACCTTTCCAATGGGGTCTTATTTGCCCTTGGGTCATCCGGATGAGGCAGCTATGATTTTTCAAACCTTTGTTGTCCAAAACCCCTAGAACCAAGCATATAACATTTTGTTTAGGCCATTTCGGCCCATTAGATGATTTTTACAAAATTTCCAAATATTTTTCCCAAAAAGTTCACAAAATTCCTTTTTGGAAAAGGTATTATCTACGATCTAACGATCGTATCATGCCTTTTTAACTGTACATGTTGCCAATGCTAAGACGAACCTAACTTCAAAAATTAATTCCACCTAGAAACTGATTTTCTAGAAATTTTGGAATATTTTTATATTAAACCTTATCGAGTTACCTTCTCAACAGACCTTATTTACCCACTGAAATCTCTAGATGCACCTGAACAAAATCCAAAAATGGAGATGACATGATGTTGTCCCCTGTTTTCAACCTAATTTTCAAATCACCTTTTATCGAGACATTCGGATGTCTAAAAAATGTGCCCGACTGATTCCCCTTATAACATCAACCTCTTCTGACTTGGATCAAAACTAAAATACAAAAAATAGGATTTCATATTAAAATTTTTGCTAGTGGAGATATTCTAACCCCATTATTCAAAGGGGATGCGCTAACCCTATTTTTTAAATCAAAGTTAAATTTTTTCCTTGTTCGTAAATGTTTTCCTAACTTTGGGGATACTCTAACCCTACAACTTTAAAGGGATACTCCAACCCCTTTTTAAAAAAAATAAAAAATTTTTATTCCTAACTATTTTCATAACTCTATTTTAGGGGACACTCCTACCCTACTTCTTCGAAGGGATACTCCATCCCCGTTTTTACCTCAAAAACCTAAAATTTGCTTTCTTCCAAATACCTCAAACCTTTTTAATAAAAATCCTCTTTATTCTTCAAATTACCACTGAATCCAGACCGGTCTCTAAAATTATCATCCGGTTATTCTTCAATAATAGAAGGCAATTACGGATACATTTTGATCGCCCCTCTGGTTTTATGCTATTTTGTTTGTGATTGCTTGTTTATGATATTATTATATTTCTTATTTTTCGCCTCACTAACTTGTTTCCTTTTGTAGTGTTATTGTGCATTCCTATTTAAAATTTGTTTTCTAATGAAATTTATGAGGTGATGTTCCGTGTTGGTATCTTTCCAGTGCCTAATACGAAACATCAAATTTTTAAAATATAATCCGAACATCGTTTTCATAAAAAATCCTTATGTTCCTCATATCCCCGAGGAGATAGGTGATCTAATTTTTCTTAATTAAAAACTTGGATTTACATTTTCCAAAACTTCATGCATCAAAGAGGATTATATCTAAAGAGAGACCAAATGGAACCGATTTAACCGAGACTAATGTGAGATATAGTTAGTAGGTACCATTTTTGGGCATCGTGGGGATGCTAGTCCTTTCATGCATGTAACCAACTCCCAAGCCCAACCAACAAATCTCTGGACTTCATATACCTTGAAATGAGTGGTTCGAGTTTCATAACTCCTAATATTGTTTTCAATAGGCATCCTATTTTATCTAGCCTAAAATAATCAGTGGTGACTCCAAGTTTACGGCCATTTCATGGTGGCCATCCGAGTCCAGTTGGATAAGCGACTCATCTAACAGTCCTTATCCCCTCCATACCGTCACGCCTAATCCAAATCCCAATCGAGGCATAGCTCAAAGGCTCAACCACAACCAACCATCATTCATTCATAAGTTGAACGTGCCATGCCCCTTGGATCATTCGAAGTTTTAAAAGCCAAGCACATGGTGATTGCTTGGCGACTCCACTAGGGACTATAGAGAGTTAGGCCTATAACTAGCTACTTCTCACTTGGTTTTTGGTTTTTTGGTTTCCATAATTATTTAGTTATAATTCTCTTTTATTTTTTGCCTACTAATCTCTATTGTTTATGTTTTTGTCTTGTGATTGTTAGGGATTATTCGTGCTAAAATAAATATTAATTTGAATAAATATGGTAATATAGGAGTGAAAAAAAAGGTTTGATTGTTTCCCTGATACACACCATGCACTTGCATTTGCACTAGATTCCCACCATACACCATGGTGTGGTTAGTATCCTAATTATTAGGAAGAAATGAGCCATCCGCCTTCATGAATAACCCTTCGCATAGGCATGGCAAGACCTTCCAGGATGTAAACTACCTATGTCTCTCATGAATACCCCTCTGCACTTGCATAGGGAAATACATCCACCAAATCGAACCTGTCCTAGCAAACCCACGATGGTCCTAAGATCAGGGTGCCTCGGTTGTTCTTACTAGATAGAGAAGTGATCTGATACCAAAATAGGCATCAACTTAAACCCATATAGTGAACCCTACGAGGTAAACAATGTCAAGCCATATTAGATGCTGCTAGAATAACTCGAAGATTAGTGTCACTCGAGGAAACATTCTTTACCTTTACTCCTATATACTATTGGTTATGTTGGTGAAGATCAGTGAGCATTGTCACTCATATTTGTCTTTTTATTTTCATGATCATTCCTTTAGGATATGTAGTTATGTTCTATAGCAAATCCTCTTTAATAAGTGGGTAAGGACAAGTGCATGCCATTACCTGCAATGCCATTTTGAAATAGTCATATCTAACCAAAATAAGCCGTCATGCTGCTCGACCAATGGCTTAGCATAAATGGTGATAAACAAATGTCATCATTTAAACGGTTAGTCTTAGTCATTGCAAGGTATCATGTTGCTTCATGAAAAAGGCAATTTTAATATGGACATGTTGGTATGCTACCCTTTTAATACCTCAACATTTATATTCATCATGTCTGCCCTAGGCATCATACCACCTATTCTCAGGGCAAATTTTGTGATACACTTTTGCCGCTATTCTTTCATTTCTTTTATCTTTTACCTATTGGTTACTAACTCATTCTCTTTTTGCTTTTCTTTCTAGAATGCATCATTTCATCATAATTACTATCATCATAGGTCAATTGGCTCTAATGGGTCAGTGTTCACCAAGGGGCATCTATCATGGAGCAATAGTCTACTTCAGAGCTAAAGCCTTTTGAAAAAGTTCGAGCATGGTCAGAGCACCGACAGTGTGAAGATGGAGACGTCCTTAAACCAAGGCATGCCTTAATAGTGCATGAAAGGATCAAGATAGGATACTGTCAAAGTGATTGGTAAGATGTGAGGATCATATGGACTAATTAGGATAGTACTAAAGGGGAATTATTCACTAAAAGATATGGAGGTAACGCTTTTCTATTTCAAGTTCGTTTGGATGTCAGTTGGTCGCAAGAGGCCTCTCAGTTTTGGAATCTACCATATCGGTGCTTCATTCTCAATCATGAAGACTTAGTCCCCATGGTTGATGAATACACTACACTACTTAAGATTGAAAAAGTAAAAGGTCGACAGGATATACTGCAAAGCATTAAATCCTCCAACCTTTAAGAAAAGATTAGCTCAAATCCTTAGGGCGATGAAGTCTTGGATCAAGAGTCATATCAAAACAAAAAGGAACAATGAATGCATCTCATAGGTTTGTTTGAAAGAAGCAATGGCAAGTACAGTTGACATCCAAAAAATCCAAGATATCTACACTTTAGCAATATATGGTCTGGTTATATTCCTAAAGACATTAGGCTATGTTAGAGCTACGGTAGCAGATATCTTTTCCTATTTGTGCTGCAACATTAATCCTACACTACCCATCCTTGTTGAAACTATTCAAGCTCTTAATTTTTGTAAGAAAATGGGAACGGGCTATTTCATCAGATGTGCACCACTCCTTCATATTTGGCTCATTAGTCACTTTAGCCCAATTCTCACCTAGCTTTACCTTATCTCTAAGGTACGTGAGAAGAAATGGCCTCAAAACAAATCTGAAGAGCAATGGATCCAAAAATTTTAGAACCTCAAGGGGGAAGAGGTAACATAGAAGGCCTCTTGGTTTTCCCCATAAACAGTCATATACCAGTGCGAAGATTATAGTTGTGTATCGATCATGGGATTATGGGGGAGTACTAGCTACGCACCTCTTTCAGTTCTTTGATAATTCTAGTGCCGTCAATTCATCCTATTTATCTAAGACATAGAATTATGGGATTTTGACTATGGTGAGCCCGACTACAAGTTGAAAGTCTAGCTAGCCTTTCAAGCATGGAAATAAACCCGTTACATGGAGAGATATTGGAGAGGGAGTAGCATGACCCCAAGATATGATGAATGAAGGATCCGTCGCATTAATGATGTTGTGCCCATGTTTGGTATTGGGACATCACAAATGTCGATTGATGAATTTCCTTCTGAAATTGAATTGCTCAAGCAAGAGTTCGAACAAAAGAAGGTGACCTTTGCCAAGGAGATTACTCAATTAATAGAGGAAAATACTCAACTGAAAATGGATCTCTACCTTAAGGATGGTAAGATGAGCAGGGCTATAAAGGAAAAAAACAACCTCAAAGAGGATTTCGAGAGCTTGAAAAGAGACTATGTGGCCCTTAACAAAGCAAAAAAGTCCCAAAGACTAAAAAGGTCATCGGTTAAGTGGAAGACATAAATTACTACCCTTAAGAAGGAACATACTAATGGAAAGAAGCTGCTAAGGTCAATAAGGAAAAGCTTGTTAGAGCCCAGGCTCCTGTATCAACTTATCAAAGGAGGAACGAATGATTAAAAGCTCGAGGCTAGGAGTTGAGAATAAACTAGGCCAAAAATAGAGTTTTTACACCTAGAATCCAAGACTTAGAGCATTCTCTTCAAGCTCACCAAGACCAAATCGATGCACTAGTGAGAGCCTCCGAATAGCGAGAGCAAGAATGGCTTCAAGTGGTTGATCACGCATGCCAAAACCATCTAGACTATCATCATTGTCTCACAAAGTAGATTCAGGTAGTTAGTTAGAGGCTGAGAACATAATGGATGTAGCCCGATTCCTGACACGTGATATCTTGCCAACCAAAGCACATTAACAATAGTTGTTGTACTTCTTAGACCATGTATTCAAGTAATGTAAGTGTGTCAAGCATTTTTAAGTATAATCACATGTAATTAAGATGTTTGTAGCTTTAATGAATGATGCAATAGGTGGAGCTGTTCCTTTATCCAATTGTCATTTTTGCATTTGCATAACTAACCTAATCCTTTCATGGTTTTATTCATTCATCCTCATTGTATCAAACATATGCAACAATATACCATAAAGGCCTAATTTGAAAATAATGTAAAGTGAAGGTAATCAAAACACAGAATCTATAGTTCGCCATCAGTACAACACTTACAATCATTAGAAAACAATGAAAACGATCACCAAGCCCGCATCGAAAGACTTAAACTCATGTATAAGGGGTCTCAAGAGTAAACACTCCATAAGAATGAGGAACTTCAAGCACAGATCGCTGACCTAACCAAATTATTTTCTAATACGTTAAAGGAAAAAGGGTAAACGAGCATAGTTGAGATAGGGAAAAAACCTACCCACCCTAAAAATAATTTGAATGGCCGTACTAAGGCCACCAATACCTAAAAAGGGGCACTACATGGGCAACACCCTTCGATAGCAAACATCTTACTATCTTAGCCATTTATTTATATCAATCCTGTAATAGCATCCTATTTAATTCAAGGATTTCAAGGTGTAGGCTCTTTGCTGTCAAGGCCTATAGTCTCGGACCTCGATGAGCACATGGAGCAAGAGAAAACAAAGAGGCCCTCAGAAAATGATGAGGACTTGGACAAGTATCACTCATTAAAAAAGTGCCTTCAAGCTGTGAAAGGAAGTAACAAATTTAGAATCATGGATGCAAAGTCATTACGGCTAGTTTCGTCATCCTGCCTAAGTTTAAAATGCCTAATTTTGAAAAATACAATGGGATTATTGACCTTACTAATCCATCTTCGCATGTACTATCATAAAATGGCGGGACACGAAAAGAACGAGAAGCTACTGATTCATTACTTCCTGACAGCCTGACTAAGGTTGCCCTTCGATGGTATATAAGGCTTGATCCTGCAAGAATTCAGACATAGGCAGACTTGGCATGCGCAGTCCTTGAACAATATAAGTATATGTCTAATTGGGTTCTAGATCGTCTTTCTCTCATGAACATGGAGAAGAAATTTTTTAAGAGTTTTAGACAATATGCTCAAAGATGGAGAGAGGAGATAGCCCAAGTTCACCCTCCTCTAACTGAAAAAGAATGACAGTTATGTTTGTTGGCACTTTAGGAGCTCTTTACTACGAAAGGCTACTAGGAAGTGCCACTAAAAATTTCGCTGATATGGTTATATTAAGTGAAATGATTGAGAATGCCATCAAGAGTGGCATGATATTTGTCGGGGAAGCATCTAGATCAGTCAAAAAGATAGCAAATAAAGGTAAAGAAAGGGAAGTGAATACGCTAGGTGAGAATCATGCTAGGTTTAATCAAGTTTGCATCCAGCATAGCCTATATACTTCCTAAGCACGTGGAATACGGGTCTTACCTCTTACTCATTAGCACCATAACCAATCCATACTACCAGGTTCGCTCTTGCAATGAGCTTTACACCAAATCCTATGCCAAATGTGACCCAGAATGCACAGCCATGCAATATGCATAATGCGAGAGCTCTAAATAACCAACAAGCATCCCGAGAAAAGGAGCACTTTGAACTACTCTTTTACTTGTATAAAGATATCTACTCTCGCTTATTGGCAGGCAAACTAGTGGCTCCAGTATTCATGAATCCAAGATCACCATCGTACCTCAAGTGGCATGATAAGAATACTTATTATGAATACCACCTGAAAGCGTAAGGCCACTCCATTGAGAATTGCACTTCTTTCAAAAGAAAGGTGCAAGGTTTACTAGAAAAATGAGTGATCAAGATTAAGTAAGGCTTGAACCCAATGTGGGGGCCAACCTACTCCCTAATCATATTGAACCAAGAGTGAATGCAATAATTGATGGAAAAGGTTATCAAATTAAAAGAAGTATGGCAGAAGTTAAAACTCCGATGAGTAAGGTCTGGCAGGCTTTCGTGAAAATTAAAATAATAACAGATGATAAAAGTCATAAAAAAAATATTGTTGATACATCTTGTTACCACTATGGTCAAGAACACGACTTGTAACATTTTCTATCATTCTTGAAGATGGCCCAAGAAATGATGGATCAATCTAAAATTTAGTTCTATGAGGAGTGGAATGGAAATAACGATGTATCTATCAATGCCACTGATGAGGAGAGACCCACCAATGGTCAAATCTCTAGTTGTCCATCTCTTATGGGCATGAGAAAAAAAGCTAATGAAAGTTTTAGGTAATATGCTGCAAGATGGATAGAGGAAGCTGCCCAAATTCATCCCTTATTGATAGAAAAATAGATAATAGTTAGATTCATTGGCACATTGCAAGCCTCTGATTATGAAAAAGTAGCGAGAAACTTCTCAAAAAACTTTGCAAATGTGGTCATAGCCTATGAGAGGATCGATAAGGCCATGAAAAATGGATTGAGAAGAAAGAGTATCTGCAAGGACAAAAGGAAATGAAAAATGGAGTAAGCAATTAAAATCTAATTCGTCTCTAACTCGTGCTTAGTTAGACCTAAAAGAGATGATCATTGAAGAAAACTACAAGATTATGGAAAACAATAAAAGAAGTTCAGACATCAATGAATTTGGTTTGGCAAATCCTAGTGCAAGCTAAGCTACTTAATCCAATCGAGAGAAGGTAGAGAAAAGGATAGACAACTTCTGTGATTTCCATATTATTTATGGCCATACTCTTCAAACATGCAAAGAGTTTCACACAATGGTTTAAAGAATGATGAATGAGGGTAGCATCGAATTCTATGATGAAAAGCAAGCCCCATATACCGAGTCTGCAAATGCAGCACCATCTATCAATATACTAGAAAAAGAATAGGGTAAACTCTTTTACAAGATTAGAAGGTCATTGATTTTGTATGATAATCGACCAAGAGTTAAAGTTGAACTCGTTTAGCCTCTGCCAAAGTTGATCATTCAACTTCTATCTCTCTTTCGGTATAAAGATGATAAGGCAGTTCCTTGGAACTATGAAAGCAAAACCTTAATCATCAAAGAATCTAGCCAACAAATAGCAAGTGTTGACTTTTCAAGAGTAAGTCACCTAACTCGAAATGGCTGATGTTATGCTTCGATAGCATTAAAAAGTAGCACTCAGTAAGAGAATGCCAATCTCATTTCTCAAACACCAAAGTTTGTAACCAAGAACTCAGATTTGATCATTGTCAAAGATCCAGTGAGTGAGAAAGAAGCTACAGAATTCCTCAAATTCATCAAGCACAGTAAACATAGCATCATCGATTAGTTGAAGAAGTAACCCATCAAGATATCTATGTTGTCACTACTATTGAATTCAAAAGCTCACAAGAATACCCTCCTCAAAGTTCTGAATGAGGCCTATGTCCCTCTTAAGATCTCTATAGGTCAATTGGATCACCTAGTGAACAACATCACCGCCAATAATTACATATCTTTCAGTGATGATGAAATCTTACATGGAGAAGGAAGAAATAATAAGGCCCTCTATATCACCACATATTTTAAAGGCACCATGTTACCTAAGGTGCTTATTGATAACGGGTTAGCTTTAAATGTAATGCCTATGTCATGCTTGAATAAGCTCCCTATTGATGCATTTTATATCCAAAATAGTCATACGATTGTGTGAACGTTTGATAGAACTTGTTAGAATGTTACCAGGAACATCACTATTCCATTCTAAATTAGCCCATGTACTTATGAAGTTAACTTTCATGTGATGGACATTGCTCCATCATATAACTGCCTATTGGGAAGGTCATGGATTCAATTTGCTGGAGCAGTGCCATTATCTTTGCACCAAAAGCTAAAATTTATCATCAAGAATAAAGTTGTTAGTGCTAGAGGAGAGGAAGATGTCATTGCTACTACCTCAATTGATGCCCCATATGTTAAACCTGATGAAGATAGCCTAGATTCCTCTTTCTAGGCCTTTGAGTTTGTGAATGCAACTTATATCAAAGAAGGATTGCCAATAGTTTAGCCTCACCTATCTGAGAGTACTCACATGGGTTTAAAGTTGATGGTCAGTAAATATGCCCAAGCTGATAAGGGACTCGGGATACGCCTTCAAGGATTTGCTAAAGCCTTGAAAGTGGTCAACCAAATTGACAAAAGATGGTTGGGATTCAAGCCCAATGCACAGCAGAAAAGAAAGCAAGATCAAAAAAATCATGAAAGAAGAATGGCTCGTTTGTTAGGACGAGACATGGAGGATAAGCCATGATATTCCTACTATTTCGAGAAAGTTTCCATCGACGGAGACATGTAAATATTGGCTCCGATAATGCTGTGCTCATATTGAACAAAAAATTTGAGGATATCTCCATCAATATGATTGGTGAGCCAAATATGTCAACTACAAGTTTGGAGACTAGTCTATGCCCTCCAAGGTTTGTTTCAAGTGTTTAAACTGAGAACAAGATTCTTATACAATTCAAGTCTATTTCAAAGTAATGTTATGAACTAAACTTACATGCTCTCACCCAAAAGTATTGTAGGATCCTTTATATAGGCAGTTTTTATGAAGTATTATCAATGAAAATGACTAAGCATTTTGCATTCATTCTTTGTGTTCATAATTTTTGTCGACCTTAGGCTTTTTTCTTCCACCTATATTGTTTTTTTCCATTTTTAGGTACCCCAATGAAGGCGACATGAATGTTCATACTGAAACCTTAGGAATTGATTTCGAGCAACCGATCTATGCTGATGAGGTCAAATCTGAAGAGGACCCTAAAGTGAACCCCATACCCTTAGACCTATTAAGGCTAGTTAAACAAGAAGAAAAAAGAAATCTTACCTCATGAAGAATCCACTAAAACCATAAACCTTGGAACAAAAGAAGACCCAAAATAAGTCAAAATCAAAACCTTCATAAAGCCAACAACTTAAGCCGAACTAATAAGTCTCCTTCAGGAATATCGACATGTGCTTGCTTGGTCCTATCAAGACATGCTTAGACTAGATACCAACATTGTGGTTCATAAACTTCCCCTCAAACCTAAATGCAAACTAATCCAGCAAAAGTTACGGAGGATGCAACCAGAAATGCTACTTGAGATCAAGAAAAAAGTCAATAAACAATTTGAAGCAAGATTTTTCGAGGTAGCCAAATATCCTGAATGGATAGCCAACATAGTCCTAGCTTCTAAGAAGGATGGTAAAGTGCGAATATGTGTGGACTATAGGGACTTGAATCAAGCCAGCCCCAAAGACAATTTTTCTCTGCCTTAAATTGATACCTTAGTAGGCAACACTGCTAAAAACATACTATTTTCTTTCATGGGTGGGTTTTTTAGCTATAATTAAATCAAAATGGCAGCTGAAGACATGGAAAAGACCACATTCATGACCATGTAGGGAACTTTCTACTATAAGGTAATGCCTTTCGGGTTAAAGAATGCCAGGGTAACTTACCAAAGGGCTATGGTAACATTGTTCCATGACCTTATGCACAAAGAAATAGAGGTCTACGTGGATGAGATGATTGCCAAATTAACAAAAGAGAGTGAACATGTTGCCAATCTGTAAAAGCTCTTTAAAAGGCTTCGCAAATACCAGCTCAAGCTAAATCCTGCCAAATACACATTTAGCATCACCTCTAGTAAATTATTAAGGTTCATTGTGAGTGAAAAAGGAATAGAGGTGGATCTTGACAAGGTTAAGGCTATCCAAAACCTACCACTACCTCGAACTCAAAAGGAAGTGAGAAGCTTCTTAGGAAGACTAAACTGTATAACCCAATTCATATCTCAGTTGATCGATAAATGCGATATGATCTTTAGGCTATTGAAAAAATAAAATCTTGGAAAATGAAACCAAGAGTGCCAAAACGTTTTTGATAAGGTCAAACATTACCTTTTTAAACCCTCCGGTACTTGTGCCACCAGTGCATAGACAACCACTAATTCTATATCTATTAATCCTAGACAAATTAATGGGCTGTGTATTAGGACAACATGATGAATCGAGAAAGGAGGAATAGGCTGTCTATTACTTGTGCAAGAAATTTACAAAATATGAAAATAATTATTCATTCATAGAAAAGTAAGTTGTGCTTTAGCTTGCATAGCCCAAAGGTTAAGGCAATACATGTTGTACCATACTACATGGTTAATCGCCAAGCTTGATCCCATCAAGTATTTGTATGAAGCCCCTACCTTGTTCGGGAGGTTAGCTAGATGGCGGGTTATGCTTTCTGAGTACGACATCATGTATGTGAACTAGAAAGCCATTAAAGGTAGTGCAATAGTAGACTTTTTGGCAAGCCAAGTCACAGACAACTATCAGCCTTAAACTTTGAGTTCCTTATGAAGACTTGATGTGCATATTCGAGGCAGAGAATACTGTCAAGTGTGGGCTATCTTGAAGGATGTACTTTGATAAAGCTTTAAATGCACTGGCCACAGAATTAAGGCAATTTTTATCTCTCCAAAGGGAAACCATTGCCCTTTCGTTGCAAAATTAAACTTTAACTGCACTAACAACATAGATGAATATAGGGCTTACATCATGGGGATCCAAACAGCCATTAAAAAGGATATTCAAACATTGCAAGTGTTTAAAGATTCAGTCCTCATCATTTACATACTAA
This sequence comes from Adansonia madagascariensis, assembly GCA_038381835.1. Lineage (NCBI taxonomy): Eukaryota > Viridiplantae > Streptophyta > Magnoliopsida > Malvales > Malvaceae > Adansonia > Adansonia madagascariensis. Next base: position 22,124 of record JBBYHL010045313.1, read on the forward strand.
AGGGAGAATGGCAAACACGTGATGCTAAATTGATCCACTATAGGAATCTAATATCAGAGCTCAAGAAAAAGTATAAAGATATTGGTTTTCATCATCTACCTTAAGAAGAGAATCAAGTTGCTGATGCCTTGGCCACTTTATCTTCTATGTTTAAAGTTAATTAGGAATCGGACATTGCCCCTATCTAAATGATTATCTATTCAACCCCGATGCATTGCCAGAATGTCGAAGGAAAGAATGATGGTTTGCCATGGTATCAAACATCCTTCAACACATCAAGGATCAATGATACCCAGAAGGTGCCACCAAAATTGCTAAGTGGACAATCAGATGATTAACTATGAACTTCATTTTGGATAGGGAGATTTTATACAAGAAAGGCCCTCAGGTGTTACTCCGATATGTAGATGGCTTTGAAGCCAAAAAAATACTTGAAGAAGTTCATGAAGGGATTTATGGTATGCATGTTAATGGACACCAAATGGCTAAGTCATGTGATCAGGTTATTATTGGTTGACTCTAAAAAAGGATTGCATTGACTATGTTCGAAAGTGTCATAAATGCCAAATCTAGGCTGACAAGATCCATGTCCCACCAATACCCCTGTATGTTATGATAGCTCCATGGCCCTTTTCTGTGCGGGGTATGGACATGATTAGATCGATTACCCCTAAGGCTTTTAATGGGCATTCTTCATTTTGGTCATGATCGATTGCTTCACCAAATAGGTAGAGGCAGCTTCTTATGCTAGCGTCTCTGATCTATCATGTGCAAATTTGTGAAATAGGACATCATCTGTAGATATTGTCTTCCTAAACAAATCATTACTGATAATGCATGCAACCTAAAAAATAAGATGCTGCAAGCAGTCTGCTCTTTGTTTAAGATTCAACATTGAAACTCCATCCCATACCATCCGAAGATGAACGGGGCAGTTGAAGCAGCCAACAAGAATATCAAAAAGATAGTTGAAAAAAGGGTTGAAATGTACAAAGATTTGCCTGAAAAGTTACCTTTTGCTTTACATGCTTATCGCACAGCTGTATGAACTTTTACAGGTGCCACCCTATTGTCTTTGGTTTACGGCATAGAGGCTATCTTACCAATTAAAGTTTAGATCCCTTCACTTAGAGTTCTAATAGAATCGTAACTTGAAAAGGTTGAATGGGTTAAAAACTGATACGAGCAGCTCAATTTCATCGAAGAAAAAAGAATGGAAGCCATCTATCATGGGCAGATGTATCAAAAGTGCATGATAAGAGCCCATGACAAGTCTATCCTCATCAGTTCCGAGAAGGTGACTTAGTGCTCAAACAAATTCTCTCGATCCAAAAAGATGCTTGCAATGGTCCCTAAATTAAGAAGGGCCATATATGGTGAAACGTGTATTCTCTAAAAGAGCTTTAATCTTGACCGAGATGGATGGCAGTGACCTACCTAACCTTGTGAATTCTGATTCTGTTAAGAAGTACTGCCTAAAAGGGCTTTAAGATGAAAACCTAAAAGGGCATCCTATTAGTCCCTCACCTACCACTTAAAAAAAAAGAAAAAATCCAAAAAAAACACAAAAATAATAAAAAAAATATAAAAAAGAATAAAGAGAACCAGCTTAAGTTGAAAACTCGAGAGAGCGGCTAAAGTGATCAGACCTCCTCATTCAAACAAAACCAATCTTCCCCATACTCATAACTCTAACTAAGACACCAAGTCATAACCTAATCCATCTATTCTGTGTTGACCACCCCACCAAAACCTCATCCATACTTGCACTCAAAAAATGGGAACCACCTAACTTTAAGGCCTCCATCCCATAATGGGGTAATCTAAGGGATCTTTTTATGAGTCACCAATGCCAAAAGAATCAATTGCTCGAAAGAAATCTCTAAAAGCACTTAGTGGAGAATTTATGTCATCAACATTAGAGCTAGTCGACTCAGAAGACTTCTTATATCTCTTTTATACTTTAAAACTTTCCAAATCTTATAAGTTTGTCATAAATTGTACCCTCTTTCTTCGAATAAAAATTTACTTGATTTCTGGCAAAATCTTTTCATAATGCTACAGTTCATGTTTATCATTTACTTGATAATGCTTGATAAACAAACAAAATTGATAACAAGATTTCCTAGCATTACTTCAAAAGATAAAACTTTGCAAGGTCTTTGTTTCATGTTTAAACACTAAGAATGAACTCTTAAGGCCATAACCGGTCTTGTCCTAGGACCCCACATCTAGAAAATATGCTTAAAACCTCCTCAGTAATCGATCGTGGACCACTTATACCTCTGAAGATGGGATAATCTTAACATTTAAAGCCTCTGAAAATCTAAAGCAAGATTAGCAAACCCTGGGCAAAAGGCCACCTCACCAAAGTCGAAGAAAGCCCAAACCAGCCATGGATTAGGCCTTTAACATCATCATCTTTGCATCAATTAGGTAGGCACTTGCATCTCTATGCATTATAAAGCATTTAACATCTTACAGGTATCAGCTTTTGTACGTAAAGGTCAAATTTATAGTGAACCTAAGGTACCATTTTTTTATTTCAAAATACCTTAAAAGGCTTCAAGGAAGTACCTTTGACCTTATTGACAATCACCCAAGAAGGGTAGCTAAACTCATTTCCTTTAGTCCTCAAGGAGCAAGATGCTTTCCTACCTTAAAGCCCACACAAGTTGGTGGAAACTACCTACCTCTATCCTCAAAGAGTAGGATGCTTCCTTACCTTAAAGCCTACACAAGCTGGTGGTAACTAACTACCTTTATCCTCAAAAAGTAGGATGCTTCCCTACTTTAAAGCCCGCACAAGCTGGTGGTAACTACCTACCTCAGTCTTCAAAGAGTAGGATGCTTCCCTACCTTAAAGCCCATATAAGATGATGGTAACTACCTACCTTCACCCTCAAATGGTGGCACTTACCTACCTCAGTCCTTAAAGAGCAGGATGTTTTCCTACCTCAAAGCCCATACAAGCTGGTGGCAATTACCTATCTTAGTCCTCAAAGAGCAGGACGCTTATCAAAGCCCATGCAAATTGGTGGCACCATATAACCTACCTCAGTCCTCAAAAAGTAAGATATTTTCTTACTGTAAAGCCTATACAAACTGATGGCATCTATTTACTTTTGTTCGCAAAGAGCTGGACATCTTTCTTAACTTACTTCAAAGCCCACACAAGCTAATGGCACCATATAACCTACTTCTGTCCTTAAAGAGTAGGACGTCTCAAAGCTTACGTAAACTAGTAGCACCATATAACCTACCTCAATCCTCACAAAGTAGGACATTTTCTTACCGTAAAGCCCATACAAGCTGGTGGCACCTACTTACCTTAGTCTATGAAAAGCTAGATGTCTTTCTTTACCTACCTTAAAACCTATACAAATTGATGGCATCTATTTAAAAAAATGAAAAACAACCTAGTAAGGAGGTCAAACCCTACAAAACTCATCAAAATCTAAGTTGTTTAACCCATCTCGACATGATACTAAATAACACTCCACTTTTCAGTAAGCACACAAGTCCATCATCTCATTCAAATAAAATGATGTCTATTTGTTTTTACCCTATTCTTAATACTTAGCAACAACCAAATAGGGGCAACTGTAGAGACCTAATTTTGTCCGAACTAGTTTTTGGTATCCTAGGAGTTAGGTAAAAAATGACAAAATTAAAAATATAAATAAAGCTGGGGGACAATCATCGCCAAGTGAAAAGGTTTTTAAGAAGTTCTAAAGTACCCATGGGCCGTATTAAAGAAAATGTAAAAATGAGGCATCAAAGGCCACTTTTCATGGTGTCACCAAGGTTATACATAAATCAATTTCCCATTATTATAACCAAGTTAAGGTAAATCTAGAAGCCACAGGTTTGTACAAGTTATATTAAGGCATAGGTATTGATACGAGGCCTTTACGATGTGAAAAACTTGAATTTTCACATGTAGTATTGATACAAGAGGGTTTAGTATTGATACCTGGCTTGTTTGTATCGATAGAGACCTTGGCAGTAGCTAAGTTGTGATTTTTATAAAATGTATCGATACACAAGCATGAGTATCAATACATATCCATGGAGTATCGATATTGGCCTTTAAGTCTCGAGACTAGAAACATTTTTTGCTCTTAGTATCGATCACAAACTCATTGTATTGATACTCAGGAGTAATATGTACATTGTGTGTCGATACAACATGTTTTGTATCAGTAAACCAAGGCATTTTTGCCTAGCAAGCCATTTTTCAGCCTTTGAAAACCTGATTTAAACATGTTTTTTCACCAAAGACCTATCATATAGCATTGCAAACCTTAACTATGGGTTCATTAATGAATTCTAACAAATTTTTAGAGTCTAAACAAATAATGATAAAGGTTACTTTCATAAGATATATAGATGTAAGAGGATGGCAGACATATCTCCAGCTTGTAGGCTTTCACAGCCTTTTTGCCTCCATGTTTAGCATGACAGAACCAATAAAAAGAGAGTCAACTGAACATGGTAGCTGGAGATATGCCTTGGTGTAGAAGAAAAAATAAAAAATGCCATTTGCATTATTTTCTAAAAAAAGAGGCTAAACCAAAAAAAAGAGAGGACATAACTAGCTATCTGAAAAAAATCTCTTTCAACTATCAAAAAGCTCTCTAGCAATCCCATAAAACTCTTCACCCATCTCCATGAATCCTCCAACAACTCCAGCTTTAAAAGTTCACCAAAAACACTATTCTATTGCCTTCCACCCTCAACCAATATCCTTTCTTGTAGCTTCCTAAAAGCATAGCCAGAACACCATTAAAAACTTAACTTTTCACATATTTTCATCCTCAAAACACCCCATCAGCAACCACATTACCAAAAAGCTCCTTCCTTTGACCATTTTCTTGCTAAACAATAGTGAAAAAAGAGAAGGAACTAAGGAACTAAGCTTAAAGTTACTACTTTAAAGAAAGAAGAAACTTCAAGCCTTTACTGGTATATCTTTTACCTTATCCTATGTATCTTCTATTTTAATCATACATTTCATTTTAGTAAGCCCTTCATGCTACCATGACCCTCCTAATACTCTCATGTATTTTTGTTGCCTTGGTTGTGGTAGTCTTAGGATCTTGATGATTTTCTTGACACCTTGATATCGTGGGATGTATAACTCACCATACTTTATTTTTATCATTACACAGCCTCTGTTCATGTATCTTTTGCCATGTATCTTCCATATTGACATATACATATATATTTAATTGGTCACCTAAACATGTCTTAGGTATGTTTAAACATTTTCGTGTGTTTTAAGGAGCCTCTTGAAATAAAAATCCTATCTTGACAACTCCAGCATCCATCCTCTTGTTCAAACATGTTCATATCATCTTTATGCATTTTACTTGTCATCTTTTTGCATTTGTGTCACTTATTACCATGTCAAAATGTCATCTTTGCATGTTTGCACATTTAATCCATGTTTATCTTTGTATTTGCTATATTTTGTTCATGATATCTCCATTAAAATGCTTGCTTGTCTCTTACAAACTGATTTTCTTTAGAAAATTCCCCAAGTTAAGTCCATGCTACCTCTGATAGATGAAGAATAGCATGCTTTCATTAAATTAGTCTCTAAATCTTCGGGATAAATCAACATTTCAGCTTTGGATTTCATGTGAAATATGTTTATTTTTTTTAAAAAAAAGAGGAAATCCTTTTTATATTAAACCTCGATCTTGAGTCTCATGTTCATTCTGGTGACATGGTCAACGAGTTGTTCCATCATCCTAAACTACTCTGGGATTGTGGAGTGAATTTGTGAAGCCTGTTTTACCTTCTGTCATAGAGTTCAGACGTCCTAGGCCCGAGTCCATCTTCGAAAAACTAGAATATCGAATAATCCTCTTATTTTTGCTCTAGCAGCACTATAGTCTAAACTTGAAAAATCATTTTTAAGCCATAAAATATTTCCTTTGATTTTTCCAATTTTTTTCCTTTAAAAGGCATCAAATTACCTTTCTAATGGTGTCTTATTTGTCCTTGGATCATCCCGGATGAGGGAGCTATGATTTTTCAAACCTTTGCTATCTAAAACCCCTAGAACCAAGCTTGCAACATTCTATTTAGGCCATTTTGGCCCATCAGATGATTTTTACATAATTTCTAGATATTTTTCCCAAAAATTTCATAAAATTCCCTTTTTTAGAAAGGTATTATCTATGATCTAACAATGCCGAATAAACTTAGAATGATTTTTCAAAATTGATTATGCCCTTTTAATTGTACATGCTGCTAGTGCTGAGATGAACCTAACTTCAAAAATTAATTCTACCTAGAAAGTGATTTTCTAGAATTTTTGGAATATTTTTATATTAAACTCTATCGAGTTACCTACCCAACAGCACCTCATTTACCCTCTGAAATCTCCAAATGCACCTGAACAAAATTTGAAAATGGAGATGACATGATGTTGTCCCTTATTTTCAACCTAATTTTCAAATTCCCTTTTATCGAGATGTTTGGATGTCTAGAAAATGTGCCCGATTGATTCCTCCCACAACATTAACCCCTTTTAACTTGGATCAAGTATAAAATACAAAAAATAGGATTTCATATTAAAATTTTTGCTAGTGGAGATATTCTAACTCCACTACTCAAAGGGGATACTCTAACCCCATGTTTTAAATCAAAGTTAAATTTTCTCCTTATCCCTAAATGTTTTCCTAAACTTAGGGATACTCCAACCTCACTACTCTGAAGGGATACCCCAACCCTATTCTATTTAGAAAAAATGAAATTGTTTTATTCCTAACTACTTTCATAACTCTATTTTAGGGGACACTCTAACTTCACTTCTCTGAGGGGATACTTCTCCGAGGGGATACTCCATCCTCATTTTTACCTCAAAAACTTAAAATTTGCTCTCTTCTAGTACCTTAAACCTTTTTGATAAAAATCCTCTTTGTTCTTCAAATTACCACCAAATCTAGACTGGTCTTTAAAATTGTCATCCTGGTTATGCTTCAATAATCGAAGGCAATTATGAGATATATTTCGATCGCCTCTTCATTTTTAAGCTCTTTTATTTGTGATTGCTTGTTTATGATATTATTATTTCTTATTTTTTGCCTCACTAACTCATTTCCTTTTGTAGTGTTATTGTGTATTCATATTTAAATTCATTTTCTAATGGAATTTACGAGGTGATGTTTCATGTTGGTATCTCTCCAGTGCCTAATACGAAACATCCAATTTTGAAAATCCAATCTGGACATCATTTTCATAAAAAATCCCTATGTTCCTTACACCCTCGAGGCACATAGGTGATCTAATTTTTCTTAATAAAAAACCCGAATTTACATTTTCCAAAACTTCATGCATTAAAAAGGATTATATCTAACTAGAAACCAAATGGAACTGATTTAACCGAGACCAAAGTGATATATAGTTAGTAGGTATCGATTTTAGGTGTCATAGGGATGCTAGTCCTTCCCTGCACGTAACCAATTCTCGAGCCTAACCAATGAATCTTTAGATTTTGTAGACTTTGAAATCAGTGTTTTAAGTTTCATAACTCATAATATTGTTTTCAATAGGCATCCGATCTTGCCTAGCCTAATATGATCGATGGTGACTCTAAGTTTGCAGCCACTTTGGTGGCCATCTGGGTCCAGTTGGATGAATGACTCGTCCAACGGTCCATATCCCCTCTATACCATCATGCCTAATCCAAATCCTAATCAAGGGAGCTCAAAGGCTCGACCATAACCAACCATCATTCATTCATAAGTTGTGTGCACCATGCCCTTTGGATCATCCAAAGTTTTAAATGCTGGGCACGTGGTGACAATTAGTGTTCACATCAAGCTTTGGCTTTGGCCTTATGATTAGACTCAAACAAATTTTTGTGGCCCAAATAGCCAATGGCAAAGGACATTTTCATGAAATATATGGTTTGTCAAAGGACTAGCTTAGCTTTTTTCCTTTTGCAAACTGCTACAGCCTTTTTCCACTGCTACTTTGCATGGCAGAACTAATGGAAATAAGATCAGCTAAACATAGTAGTTGGAGTTGTCTCTTAGTACATGAGGGAAAATCCCACAAAGTCATGACTTTTGGCTCAAAAACATTAACTGAGCACACCCTATATAAAAGAGCCAATCTTGGCTTAGCAGAAAGCCTATAAAGACATTTTCTATCTTATTCTTAGTTATCTCCAAAAAAAAACCTCCAACAACCTCCAAACCACACTGTTCCCCTAACCATTATTTCAACCAAAGACTTTATTCTTGTAGCTCATCTAAACTTTACTAGAAAACCTCCAAAAAGTTAACCTTTCATACACTTTCACCTTTAAAACCCCCTCTATCAATATTATAACCAAAAAAAGCTTCTTCTTTTCATCATTTTCTTGCTATATAATAGGAACGAGAGGGAAGACATCGAGGTTAAAGTCACTAATCCAAATAAAGAGGAAAGTTTAAGGCTTTTTGGTATATTTTCCCTACCTTACTCTATTTATTTTTTATTTTTCTAATTTGCATCATTTTATTCTAGGGTTTTCATGCATTATTGCAGCCTTGGTTGTGGTAGTCTTAAGCCATTTCAATGATTTTTTTTAATGCTTCAATGGTGGTTGAGTGGCCAAACATGCTTCTCATCATTTTTGCCATCAAAATAGCCTATGTTCATGCATCTTTGGCATGTTTCATCCACCATCACATGCCTAACAAATGGTTAAATCATTATCTTAACATGTTTTTGAACATATTCATGCATTTTCTTGCATTTTAACGAATCTTGTGGCATAAAAATACTGTCTTGAACATCCCAGCATACTTTTCTTTGCTTAAACATGGTCATATCATCATCCGTAGCATGATCTTTGATGTCATCTCTATCTATTTTATTTGTCACTTCCTTATATATTTATCATCTTTTTTATCTCAAAATGTCATTTTTTGCTTGTTTGAATGTGTTGTTCATGCTTCTCATTATACATGTTGTATTATAGTCATAACACTCTGTCAAAAATTTTTTCTTGTTCGAAAAACCTAATATTCAAAATAAATCCATAAGTTAAGTCTATACTACCTTCAAGGGATGAGGACTAGCATGGATTTAACATTTTCACAAAATTGGTCCTCCAATCTTGAGGATAATTCAAACATTTCAAATCTGGATTCATGGTGAAATAAGTTCAATAATACTGTTCTTCAAACAAAAATGACCCTTTTGGTTGATAAAAATATATTAAGCCTTGATCTTGAGGTTAATACCTTCATTTGTGACATAGTTAGCTATTGTTTCATCACCCCAAATTACTCTGGGATTATGGAATGAACTCATGATGCCTATTTCACTCTTTCTTTTGAGTCATGGATGTTCAGATGTCCATAACTCAAGTTTGACCTCTAAGAAACCTAAATTTTCAAAAAACCTTTGGCATGGCCATAGTCTGAATTTGAAAAATTTTCTTTCAACCACAAATGATTTTGCTAGAATTTTCTAATAGTTTTTCCTTAATGGGCGTTGAATAATCTTTCCAAAGGTGTCTCATTTGCCCTCGGATCATCTCAAATGAGCAAATTATGATTTTCAAACTTTTACTTTTAAGAACCCTTAGAACCCCCATATTACATTTTGCTTGGGCCATTTCAACCCATCAGATGATATTTTTATATCATTTATATATTTTTCCTAGAAAGTTTGTAAAATTCCTTTTCTAGAAAGGTAATGTTTATGATTTAATGATTCCAAACAAGTTTGGAATAATTTTTAGAGTTTATCACACCCTTCCCCTTATACATACTACCATGTCAAAACAAGCCTAACTCTAAAAATTAAGTCCTCCGAGAAAGTGATTTTAAAGGATTTTTTAAATATTTTTATATTCATCCTCATCGAGTTACTTTTCCAACTGTACCTTGCTTACCCCTTGAAGCTTTTAGGTGAACCCAGAATAAATTCGAGAAAGGAGATAATAAGATGTTGTCCTTTATTTTTTTTTTAGGATTAAAATTACCCTGGTCTCCCAAACCACCATCATCGAGATGTTGGAACTTCTTAAAATGCACCTAACTAGCTCCCTACCCAACATAGCCTTCTAGGCTAAGATAATACTCAGGATAAAAATATATTTTATTCAAATCTTTAATTTTCCATTTTTAATACCTTTTTTTAAATATCTTTTTCTAAATTATCAAAATTTCCATTCGTAGGGATACTCCAACCTTATCTCTCCGAGGGGATACTCCAACCCCATTCTCCATTAAAAAAAACTTGAATTTTCTTTCTTAAATTTATTCAAGATTTCTAATTATTTTAGTTCACCAAAATTTTCATAATTGGGGATACTTTAACCTTATCTTTCTGAGAGATACTTTAACCTTGTTTTTCACTAAAAAAACTTAAATTTTCTCCTTTGAATTTATTCGAGATTCCTGATTATTTTCTTAAATCATCAAAAATTTTTATTCTCAGGGATACTCTAACCCCACCACTTTGAAAGGATACTCTAACCTTGTTTTCTACCGAAAACAAGAATTTTCTCTTTTAGATTTATCCGAGATTCCTAATTATTTTCCTAAAATATCAAAATCTTTATCTTCAGGGATACTCTAACCCTGCCTCTCCAAGTTAATAATCTAACGCTACTTTATCTAAGGATCCCAAGAGTTTTTTCCCTTCCAGATACTTCAGATTATTTCAACTAAAACCTTTTTTATCCTTAGCTTATCATCAAATCCATATATGTCTCAAAATTGTTATTTTTGTTGTTCTTTAATAATCAAAGATAATTATGAGATACATTCTGATTGTCCCACTTTTTTATGACTTTTATTTGTCATTATTTTTTTGCGATATTATTATTTTCCTTTTCGTCCTACTAATACATTTCCTTTCTGTAGTGACCAATGTGCATTCATATTTAGAAATTATTCTAAAAGTTTTACAAGGCAATGTTCCACGTCAGTATCTCTCTAGTGCCTAACATAGAATATCTAAATTTTTAAAATTTAATCCAAAAATTGTGTTCACTGAAAAATCCTTATGCTTCCCATACCTCTACTGTGCATAGGTGATATAAAATTTTTTACTAAAACCTAGATTTATAATTTTCATAAAAGTTCATGGATTAAAGGAGATTATATCTAAATAATGACAAAATGGGATCGATTAGGTTGAACCAAAGCGTGATATAGTTAATGGGTACCGATTTCAGAGCTCGTAGAAGTGCTAATCCTTCCCCACGCTCAACCAACTCCTATACCCAACCAACAAATCTCTGAACCTTGGAGACCTTAAAATAAATTTTTCAAGTTTTGTAACTTGAGATATTATTTTTAATAGGCATCCAATGATGCCTAACCCAAAATGGTCAATGGTGACTCCAAATTTATAGTCACCTAATGTTGACTTTTCAAGACTAGTTGAATGAACGATTTGTCTGACAGTCTCTTTCCCTTCATTTTATCATGCCTAATCCATATCCCGAGCAAGGGATAACTTAAAGCCTCAGATCAAACACAATATATTTTTAAGTCTAGCACACTTCTACTTCAAATCATCTGAAGTAAGCAAAAAAATGAAAAAAGAGGTAGATGGTGACAATAGGTATGCCTTCTTTCTTGATTCACCACTGATCAAAAATCATATAATGCTAAGGTTTAGGCTATAGGAATATTTATTGTTTTATCCCTAAAAGTTTGTATAGATAAGAAATTTTTGTTCTTAGACATCAAAATAATAAGGGAGAATGAGAAACAAGGGATCATGGTTGTTTCAAAAGATATACCTTAAGAAAAGCTTCCAAGAAATGGTCTAGAGGTATAAAATTGATAGGAAGGGATGTGGTCCAAGGGATTTGCTTGGGAAATAGGGTAGTTTTGTTATGTTACCCCAAAATATGATTTAAAAAGCTTTCAAGGTATGTCTAGTGGCTTAGGTTTTGGTTCTTTAAGAATAAGATAGATGTTTCTAGCATAATCCTGACATATATCAAATTACCACCAATATGATTTTTGGGAGAATATTATATTTGCTTGACTCCAAAAAGAGTTGATGATTTTAAAATAATTGATCCTTATCACTTTTAGCCTAAATCGAGGCTTTTTTTTAATTGTTTTAGTATAGCCATATGGGCATGGTTTATGGCACTTAAAAATTATTTCTTAAATTCTTTAGTATTTCAATTAGTCATAGTTTTATGCATAAAGAAAACATGGTAGAGAGATAAAGATTGTAAGTAATCATCAGATTCTTGATACTTTCTAATATCATGTTTTTATTAAACAAATGGTTTGAAATTCAATACATGTTAATTTCATAAAAATGATGACAATTCAAACACAATAGCTTTTCACATGAAGCATGGTAAATTAAAGTGCCCCTATTGCCCTAGGTTCACACATCCCATTTTCACTCTCACGGTTGATCAAGATCTAATTATCCCACTTCAACCAACTATAGCACTTTTCTATTTAGAGCCTTACATTCTTCTGTGGAATGTCCTATACTTTTTATGCGGTAGCCATAAGCAACAGTAGTGTCATGGCCTTGTACGTAGTGTTGCTTTAATGGCTTAACGTAAATTGGCACAACTAATTGATCCTAGATAAACTGAGGGAGTAATTATGTGTATAATACTGTGATCAATTTTATGATGGTTCTATCTCGACTTCCTAGTTATCTTTTCAAAGTATTCTCTAACCCTTTTAGCTAATAAACAAGTCTAATTGGAGTTAAAGGCATTAAGTTGTGCATCGAAAGAGATGCTTGTAGATAAAACTTGAGTAAGAATTTGACATAGCACTACCTCTGGCTAGGTGACCTATTTGGCTTACAATGTACGGGTGGTGCACGATAAAACACTTTGTCAGTTATCTTTCTTAGATAAAGGCATGGACCTCTTCTCTTTTATCTATAGGTATTTGTTTTCCTTAGTATTGATGTCTTACTTCTTTCAAGCTTCCCACTTTCAATTGCATTTTTTATCATTTCCCAGACATTACCAAGTTAGTGAAATTCCTTATGGCATTCTTTATGAGCTTGTCATAGAAAAAGGCATGTAATGTCTCCCTAAAAAACATGATCATCCCTTTCTCGTTTAACTGTGGATGTACTTGTGTTGCCTCTTTCTTTCATCATTTGGCATATTGGTTGAAGGTTTCAGTGGACTTTTCTCCATGTCTCTTAAAGACAATCTATCTGGTGACCAATCAAAGACATGCTATAATGATCCAAAAAGGCTCTAGCAAGATCAATCTATGTTAGATCATAGCTCTTTCTAGTTCATTGTACCATTAAATTATAAGCTTTTCATTCTCTTTATACCGATTATTTTCAATAAATCAGATGTAAGTAGCCAAATCAGTAATCCTATTATATTTGTTAAAATTAAGTATCTTGAATTTTGATGGAATAATGAGGTTAGAGACTAGACCTAGGGATTTAGCATCTATGAGTCAAAATTTTCCATTCCTTCGATTGCACTAAATTATTTTTCTAGTTTTGTTGAAATCCTTTGTAGCTTTTACGAATTTGATGCTATTAGGTTTCTCTTGCTCTATTGGGTCATCTGATTAGGAACTAATAAATTAGATAGGGAAGATTTAGTATTTGTACCATGAAGCATAGGATACATATGCAATGCAACTAGATTCATGTAGATGATTGGGTGCAGTGGTGGAACTAATGCATGAGGGGTCATTGCTACTAGAGTGCTCTCTCTTGGATAATTGTAGCTCTAATGCTACTAATAAGGTGAACTTCAGGATATGTTGACCTTTTCCTGATATTAACTGCACTAGCTTACCATTTTTCTTTCATTGAGGTTGATACCAATTTTCCCTACTTAGCTACTTGGCCTTGCAATTTCTCATCTTTGTGTAGGATTTGCTTCAAGCCTCTTTATACATAAGTTCTAGTCTTTTTAGCCTAGCTTAATGATTGTTCTCTATTATCAGTGGCTTCAATCAATCCTGATATCTCTTAAAAAATAATCAATTAGCTATATATATGTTATGATATCAAAATGACAAATATTTTCCTTCATGTTAGTGGTGTGATTGACTATCATGCAAACACTAATTAGATGAAGCCTTTTAAAAACTACAGCCTTGCATAGATAATAAACAATTATGATGATGAGATCTTTTGCATCAAAGCATTATTTCTAAAAATGCTAGTATTCATCATATTGTCAAGATAGGTCACTGAAAATGCAAAAGGATTAGCATATGCTAAGCCTTCATGCATTGGATGCATGAAACTCTTCGATCTCATAGAAGTTGAAGTATATGGTATATTTGGGCATAGAATAGAGGTCTTTGTTTTATTAAAACAAGTTCACTGAACATGGTTGGATGAGAATCCATTTGGTATAAGTCATTCAAGTGTCTATAGAATTTGTTCTTCTATGCTAGTCATGTAAATAATCCCCAGACTTGTGATACCAATTCATCTTATATGAGGAGTGTCATACTTAGATTTACTACGAATAGGTCTATAATGGATGTACACTAAATAAGGGTATGTTAGGTATGGCATGATCTACATGGTAGATGCATAAATAATCCATAAAGGATCCACTAGTCCAAGTGACATTGGAGACATATCACGAATGATCTTGACCATGGTTAATCATATTAATTTTTTTAGCTAAAGCAAAATGAATTATGTAGAAACATTCCTTATCGATTCATTATCATTATCCTTGGGTTGCAAGATCAAACATGGATTGAAGCATGAGTAGATACTGTACCATGCCATGCTCATTCTAGGTTATATGTTGAAAGGACCGTATTATACTAATAAGCTAATTACTAGAAGGTTTGATGATTTCACATCAATTCTTCAACATTTAGGTTGTCATGATGGGCAACTACATCCTACTCTTCATCTATGAATGTGATTAATCAGATTAATTATGTTCATTGCCAACATATTGGGAACCTATTAGGTCACACACAATAGGATGATACTGTAGAGCTAAATTAGGATTTAATTAAGTTTGACTTCATTAAATAAAAGATGATCAAACAGAGAACTTAATTGAAAACTTCAATTCAAAATTAATTTAAGATAAAAATTTAGATTTTGTGAAATCTAAGATTTTGTTATTCTCTTAAACATTTGTAGATAAGATTGTCCTATCTTGATAATGTCTAAATTGAGACATACTATGTCTAGACGGATAATGTTTAAATAAAGGCATTACAAGAATTATCTTAGCCGAAATTCCTTGATAATCTTATAAAAATATTAATTATCTAAATAATTAATATTAATAAGATTGTTATTAAATTAAATTGTTTTAATTTAATTTATTAATTTTATTTGAATAAAATTCATAAAAGGATATTTGATTAGCTAAAATGGATTTCTATTTATGTATCTTAATTTAATTATGTAATAATTAAATAAGATAATTTAAACTATTTATTTGATAAATAAAAGAGATTAATTTAGATAAAATCTGTAAAGAATCCTAATTTAGCTAAATAATCTATGGTGTACCAAGGTAGAATTATGTCTAGGTTCATGGTACCTTGACGAATTCCCTAAAGCCCACTTTATTTGTTAGGTTCTGCCAAAATAGTGAAAAAAGAGTTGGAATCAAAATTAATTTGGTTAAGATGAAAAAGTTTCACCTATACAATTAGTTTAATTTTGATCAAACCCCCTTAGATAATTATTATTCAATTCAGTTAAGCTAAGTACCAAGGAAAGCGTGATGCCTAGAATAGTGTTAGTAGAGAAAAACACTTATTAAATGATTAAAAAAAGAGGAAAAGTTTTCTCTCTATGTTCTAAAATGGCTATTGCCTAAGAAAGGTGAAATCCATTTTGTCATCACCATAAACCTCCTAGTGGCACTATTTTTCCTTTCATTTTGGCCTAATCACAATCCTAGAAGAATTCTTGGATTATGTGAAAAAAAAAGCAGTCCGTGATCATCTTTTGGTTTAGACTAGTTGAGTCTTCTAGATAGAACCGAAAAACTACTCATCCTTGAGAAGGCTACCATTATCATCCATCTTGATTACTATTGGAGGCAAGACAAGTGTGTTGCTTGTGACCTTGAAGATCTAATCAGACACCATGACGTCTGCTCTTAGATTTTCTTTGGATTGGATCTCACTACAGATTACAAGATCAGAAAGTTAGGTAACTTTTAATTTGTTATGTGATTTAAATTTGTTAAATTTGAATATAGGTACTACACGTTAACTTCCCTCCTAAAGATTCGTAAAGAAGTCCAGCTATTTCTATGTTTAATGTTTCCATTGTGTATTTATGATATTTTGCAAATTTAAATGCTATTATAGTATGAGGCCAGATTTCACCCAGAATACTAATATCAACAAATGGTATCAGAGTCTAAAGGGTTGCAGATTACGTGTAGTACGTATAGTCTAATTCATGGTAATTGAC
>JBBYHL010045422.1:0-16993 GCA_038381835.1 Adansonia madagascariensis
AGTTTATTAGGTTCAAGTCAATCAGGTTTAATACTTTAGTTTATTAGGTTTGGTCATTTTTGGTTGAGTCATTTAGGGTTCGGTTCATTTTAGGTTAGGGTTATTTTGGGTTATGATTATTTCAAGTTCAGGTTATTTTGGATTCGAGTCATTTTTGAGTATGAATAGGTCAATTTTGGCTTGTTGACTTTTTTGGGTCAAATTTGGCTGTGTCCAATTTGGGTTCGGGTGAGTTGGTCAGGTTTTTCAAGTTCGGGTTAAAATTGACAAATCTACCTTAGATATATTGCTTACTTCATAAGTAAAATGCATAACATGTGCTAGTATTGCCAATGCTTCTTATTGGTAATACAATGACCAAAAACACATTTAGGAACATTGTTTCGATGCATAGGATTCATAGTTATAACTCTTTATATTTCCTTCTCAAGGATATGCTAATTCCAAAGAGGTTTTGGGGAATGTATCTTCTAAGGATTAAATGTGATTCTTGAAAATTTACGATTTGGGAGGATTGTTTTTAGAGTTTTTGGTGTCAACAGTCTTTACAACAGTACAAAAGGATTGCAACTAAACTTGAATGCACAAGATGACAGCAAGTTGTGTATTATTATGTTAGACGTCATTCTATTCTTCCGATTTTGTTATCTTCACCTGCCTAAAGTGTTTATTTTCGTGAGATGAATAAAGTACAAGTTTCTTTTATTTTTATTTTCCTACAAGGAAAATAAATTGGGTTTCCATTTCATGTTCAATTTCTCCATTTTTAGTAATTGTTGTTTCCATTTTATAGCTACAATGGAGTTCTGGATGTAAATATTAATTTTAGTAGACTTTAGTTGATAATTCATTTCATTGACTCTTAAAGGCCATTAGTTCCATCTGGGTGTCTGGCTGTAAATTCATTAGTTCGATCTGTTTCCTGTCCCCACACAATCTTCCCTATGTTTAGTCTCTTAAGTTTTTCATTATTGGCGTCTTTTTCATCAGTGGATAAAGTATTAGCATGATTACAATTATTTGTTTTAATCTATGATGCTCAGGCTTGGAATATTTGCCTGATGGTTAGAGACAGTGACAACACATTGGCTGTTGTCCTGGCATTGCTTTTCCAAATTTACTCACGACTTTGAACGTTGGACTAAAATTCTAATTCCATGTTAAGGCATAATAGAAAAAACCAATACAAACCCCTATCCACGCAAGAGTAGGAAGCAAACATATTTCAGTAAAGATTAGAAATTTATATTATTGCTAACATATTAAGAATTTAATAGATCAAACACATAAAAATTTATTTTGATGGCAAATTAAAATAAGAAACTAAATTGAACTTAATTGTTAAAAAAATTCAATTTCAAGGACTTAACTACAAGAATTCAATAGTTTAAGGACTTAATTAATAAAGGTCATAATTCCCAATTGTATAAGAATAAGGGCCATCCAGGTGTTGCCCTGTAGAAACAATACCCCGCTTGAAAGTACTTTGAAAACAATACACGAGGCCATAGAAATTCTTGCTAACTAGGATTTACCAACCTTGTTTAACTTTCTTATTTAAGAATTTCTACATCTATCATTCAGTCGTGGATCAGTGCTGGAAGTTAACCTATTCGATAGCCTTGATTTGCTACAATGTAACTAGAAATTTTTTGGAGAATTTTTGAACGACTAATTGATTTCTCTAAGGTAGATTGTCTATGTTCCAGTTTAGTACTAATCATAAAAAAAAAAAAAAAAACAATATCATTGTGTAACATTTAGTTGGACATTAAAATTTTAAATTTTCGCGACATATACTCTGATTTTGCAGGGTTAAATCCGGTGCAATTAAAACCAGTTCCTGTGTTTGATGAATGGTTTGCGAAAGTAAGCAAGATCGAAGATATTTCAAAGATTGAAGTAGAAAAACAGGGAATCACAGTTGGTTATGTGTGCTGGATCATATGGAAGGAAAGATGCAGAGCAATGATACAGAAGGAGGCAGAACCAATTGTGGAGCTGCAGAGAATCAATAGGGCTGTTGTAGAGAGACTACTACTAAACCTGATGGAATATTATCTAGATGGTAGAAGGAACAAAGAGAGGAAAGGACAAGACAGTCATGAAATGGGAAAAATCAGTCGAAATGGAGAATGTGCATATATAAATTGGGTTTTAGTGCCCCCATGGTCCATCATCCTTGGTTCACATTCTGGATAAGGATGGGCTGCCAGCTCCACCTTGGGGATACCCCAGCGGTGTTTTAGGTGCGTGAGATTTATTTATTATGTTGAAATGAAATGTATACCCAGTTAGAGAGCAAGTGACATGTGGAAGGCACATCGGTGAAATCATCAAGTGAGCAATTTGCGACTCTTGAAAGATTATCAAATCAAAGAGTCCTTTGAAAGCTTCAAAGCTGCTTAAAACTTTAATAGTTATAATTGAAAATGCCAAAAATTTAACTTAAAACCAAACAACAAATAAGCTAAATTTGAATTGAATAGAACTGAAATAAAATAAAATGGAGTTAAATAGAAAGAAAGCTCATTGTATTCAAGCTTCAAACACAAGGCTGTTGCATAACTTTATGCCAGTATGCTAGAAATTATTGTTGATTGATCAAATGCTATAGAGCTCACGACAATTAACAAATGAAAACAAATATTACGTTAAAAACAGAGTTTGTTACAAGGATTGGTCAGTCATGGAGAGCTTTATGACATAAGGAAACTTGAAAGAATTAGAAAAATGCTAAAATTATGAGTTGTGGAAGCTGAATACAGTATGTTGTGTCTTGACCCTTGAGCTAAATGGTGATCGGTTCTATTCATAGAAATATTACCCAATGATCATCTACAGAACCTAGGAACGGTTAGCTTGTATTTTGGCTCAAAAATTCTTTCAACTTGCAAGCATTTCTTCTTTTTTTTTTTTTTTTTTTTTTTTTTTCCGTTCTTTGTTTTTTATTTTAATTGTGCAAAAACACCATGTAATTGCTTTTACATATTCTTTTATTATTACGTTTAGAAGTATTCATATTTACTTTGTCCTAACCGATTAGAGTTTCAATTGGAGTGGAGGCAAAAGTTAAATTTAATAAATTTGGTTAAAATAATAATAATAAAAACTCCATGAACTTTACTATTTTATTTTAGATTAATCTTTATATTTTGTTATACTCAAATAAACCCTTAGCATTTAATTTATATCTAGAATAAATCTTTAATCTTTTATTTGTACTCAAATAAGATTTTAACTTTTAATTTATACTTAAATAGGCCTTTAATCTTTTATTTGTGCCAAATAAAACCTAAAAGATTTTAATATAAATTAATCTTTTACTTGAAATAAAAGCTTATACAAGTATAAATCAAAGGATAACGTTTTGCTTTGATACAATATGATGACTTAATTCACAAAAATAAAATAATTCTAAATTTTATGATATTTTAGCAAATGCTCTTTTAGCATTATTGTTCAGCAATGCTACTTTTCTTTTCCAAAATTCTAATGGGGGCACATTTCTCTACTATATGTAGATAAGCCTGTGGATTCCTAAATCCAAAATAATCGAGGAATTTCTTTCGCTCTAAAATAACTTGATCCAAATTTTATTTGATTCATCCTATTATCACTTCTAACTAACATATTTAAAAAGAATTGTAATGCCCTAAACACATATATTTAACAATAGGAGGATCTATATGTTTTTATAATTTTTTACATAATTTTTATTTGTTTAATCCGATTATTATATTTCATGTTTTATTTATATATATCGTACATATCAAATTATTAAGTAAATTAAAAATATTTAACTATTTATTTAATATAAAAAATTTTAAATGTTAAATATTTGTTCACTAATATGATATAAATATTTAATCAATTTAAAACTTTACATTTATAACGAATACAGTATTATTATTAAACTTTATTAAAATAATATCAATAATACACAACTATAAAACATATAAAGCTAGTTAATTTTACACCAAATACCAAATAATCCCTCCGTATTTAGCAATTTGTATAAGAGTCTTTTAAACCAAACCTCAGATTCAACAATTCAACCCGAGATTCTCTAATCCAAATTGATATTTACAAATTAATTTTCCCTAAAATTTTTGAAACACAAAAAAACAAAAATCTAAGGAATATATGCCTTTCTGTGTGTTATCTCTTCTTTATGGCGTTCTGACTATTCATATATAACAAGCCTTCCAGATAGTGCGATTGGATGAGAGATGTGACTTCCAATTAAGTATTACTAACTCCACGAGACAAAATTCAAGCGGGACAAAAGAGTGTGTGCGTGTGTATATATATATTGATTGAAAAAGTATATATTTTTTAAACAAAAGAGTAAGGAATTTGAGTCATTCGGCAGACCAAAGGGATTCAATTATGACAGAAAAGCCAACAGTATGGCTCATTATCATTTGTCTCTTTGTTTATTGTGTCAATCCAGAAAAAAGTTCCCTTTTTTTTATTAAGGTACTTTTAAAGTTGGATGACGAAAGGCGTGCTCTGTCTGTGGTTTCCACCTTTTTCCGATTTCTTTTCTTTTTGATATAAAGCATATCTTACTTACCAATTATCCGTAACGCAAGACATTCATTAGAAAATGACTAAAAAAAAATGAAAAACCTTGCTTTCATCTCCCTTTTAAATTCTTTTTTTTTCATCATAGAAAGAGTATATATATATATATATGTATATATGTACAACTGAAAAATATATATATTCTATATATAATATGTATAAACAAGATATTAGAGTAATTCCAAGGGATTGCATCCTTGGTTGCCACATGGCAGTCCTTTCTTTTTTTTTTATTTTGCTAAAAGTTATACATTTTTTGTATATTGAGTTTGTGTTATTTTTTATATTGAATCCAAGATACTAATATTTATATAAATTTGGATAGGTTAATTATTCGTTTTATATAAATTTTAACATATTTAAGTATACATATCGTATTTATTTTTTATGTTATATCATATTTTAATTATTTTTTTCTTATTATTTTTGTCTCGCATAATTATTTGGTGTTTCAAATTATCAAATTTAATAAACACTATTCAATATCTCTCAATTTTGTACCATTAATTGTCACATCTATTTTACTTTGCATTTCATAATCGATTCAATGTGCTATATATTTATATAAAACTTTGACACGTTAATAATTCATTTTACGTAAATTTTGACATATTTTTTTATTTATGTTATGTTTATATTATTTTTCATGTCATGTTATATAATTATATTATATTCGAAACTGTCAAGTTTAAATTGACAATATCTAAATAACTTTCAATTTTTTATCATATATCATCATGTTATGTTCATATTATTTTTTTATATCATAATCATATTTAAAATATTATATATTTGTATAAATTTTTAACATGTCAAAATTCATTTTTTGTAAATTTTAAAACATTTGTTTATTCTTATTATTTCATTAAATTTATATTATAATTTATTGATATATAGAAAAACTAAATATTTTTAAAGCAATTATATATAAAAATTTATTCTTACAACAACACAAAAATAAAAAATATTATAATTTAATTAACAATAAATTATTTATACTATTATTATATTTTTGAAATTAATTTTTATATAAAATATTAAAATATCTTGGGGCGAAGCTAGGTTATTATTCTAGTAATATATTAAAGTAATCCCAAGGAGTTTGCTTAGGGGTTGCCACGTAGCAACCTCATTTTTTTATTTTTATTTTGTGTATTCAAATCATGTTAATATTATTTTTCTGTCATAATTGAATTTAAAGTATTATATTTTTATATAAATTGATACATTAATAAATTTTTATATAAAGTTAGGGATGTTGACATATTCATGTTGTGTTCATATTATTTGTGTTATATTATCTTTTAATTATTTTTTTAATGTTATGATCGTATCGTATAATAATATTGTATTCGAAATTATTAAATTTAATTAACATTATTTAATAACTTCTAATTTCTTTCTATGTATGTGTCGTTTTGTATTAACTTTTATATCATAATTGTATTAAGGTTATTGTATATTTAAAAAATTTTGAAATGTCAATAATTTTTTTTTATATAGATTTTGATATGCTTATTTATGTTATGTCCATAATTTTTTTGTGGTGTCTTCTAATCACATTATATTGAAAATTATCAAATTTAATTAATAATTTTCAAATATAACTATCAATTTCACGTCATATGTTGTTGTTTTGTGCAACTTTTGATTAAAAGTTTTATGTATTTATATAGATTTTTAGAGTTTAGGGTTTAAATTTTGATACGTATATCTATTCCTATTGTATTATATGATTATAGTTATATTTTAATATAGAACATTAATTTTTTTTAAAAAAATTATTCATAAAAAATTTATTCTAAACAAAATATACATAAAAAAATTATAAAATAATTAAAAATAAATTATTAATAATATTATTATACTTTTAAAATTATATTTTTATAAAATGTCAGAATATCCCATGCGGAACTATGGTTAACGTGCTAGTACACAAAGAAGAACTGACACTAACAAAGACTAAATTTTGAAATTAAGGGCCAAAATCATTTTTAAGATAAAAATAATTTAATTATTTTCTTTAAAATAAATAAATATTTTTCAAAATTCCTATTGCATTTATTAAGAGCTCACTATAAGAAAATTAACTTTTACTAGCGTTTATAAATGTCGGTAAAAGATTATAAAATTGCCCTTAATAATATTGCGCGTAGTCTTTTGACCGCTGGCTAGGCCAGTGTTAGAGAAAATATTTCAATGATTGGAACGCTAAAACCAGCAAATCAAATTTTTCTGACATGATTTCTACTGATACTTTTAAATGCTTGTAAAAGGTTAGTGTCTTTAAGGGCATTTTAAGTGCCCCAGAAGTCATTATTTATTTTTTTTATAATTTTTATAGGAATTTTAAATTTTCTTTAAAAGTTAATTTTTTTTTAATAAAAAATCTATCTTGTCATAGATCAATTTTAAAATGCAAACTTTTTACTATTTTTATCATTGTAAAAGAATGGAAAAAAAGTGAAGAACTTGAAGATATTTACATATCACTAATGTTCTATCAACTTTACATTAAGTATAAAACTTAATTAAAGGTTATAATATGGCAAACATATTTGTGCACCCTAAAAGATAGAATCTATAAATCGAATATTCATAACAAATGAACAAAAAGAAAATCAATTTATTTTTTATATACATTTGAAACCTAGTTATTTATTTGCACTCCAATGAACTTGATACATTTGAAACTTGCTATATAATTGTAATGAACTTTTATATTTTCATATATCAATAAACTTCAATGGCTACTGATAGGGAAGGACAAAGGAAAACACGAAACAAAATGGAAGCAGAATCGTAAGGCAAAATAGATGCAAACTCGTGTCAAATACTTGAATGCATCAGCAACTAGAGTAAATATCCCTATGTGCATCATCTTAAAACTGCCCAAAATGTAATGAGCCCATGAAAAAGTAAAAAATGCATAGAATTTAAACATAATCACTAATAAAATCACAATACCTAGTGAAGATTATTTGTAGTACAGTCATTAGTTAATCATGAGCAAGTTTTGCAACAACCCAACCTAGCTACTTCAAATTTTCCTTGCCTAATCATTTCAAAATCCTTCTAGTCCCCATCTACAAAAAAGATAAGGTGCAAATAAAAGTCTTCAGGCACCGAACTTTGACAAGCAATTAGAACATTAATGTTTTGAGAATACAAGATTCTAAAATCATAGCCAAAGAGAACTAAGGATAAAATCATTTTTAACATGGCCAATAATGTTCAGCCAATCCTTCAACAAGAAAGATGTGGGCAACAAAACTTGCAAACAAGGTTGAAATGCAGCCATGGATGTTGGTCCCTATCTGGAGGCCATTGGTATAGTAAAATGAAATAGAATGAAATAGTCATAACCCCTTATTAGCAATAGAAAGTCTTGGTAGAACACATGAACAAGAAGAATCATTTGACCAACTAAGATCAGATTAAAAACATGTCAGCACATATATTGCAAAATCAGACAACTTTATAGCCTATAAATATCTCTTATGAGAAAATTTTCATATATCATGTCTTCCAAACATTCACAAAATATATTAGTTTAAAATGTACGAACTTGCAAAATTTTCTTTCCCATACACCGAAATTTTTGAAATCCTTAAATTTGAATTGCGTTAAATGATAATAAAAGAACTTTCTCCTGCACCAAAATAGAAAAAATTTTAGAATCAAGTATTTATCAACTCCTAAAATCCCTAAAATCAAATCGAATTGCTAAATCCCTAAATTCCCTAAACTCTCAAGTAGGTTTGCTTAATTATTGAAATTGACGTTTTAAAAGATTTTGAAAGAGATAGATAAATGGGAAATAAATAAACGTAACATCAGTAATCAAGGTAAAGCTTGCAATCAGCTCTGTTTATAAACCATTAAGCAAGATGAAGAAAAAAATAATGGTCTAAATTTTAGGGTGTCAAATTTTCTCTAAATGCTTTAAATGAAAATAAATAGGAAAATAAATAGAGGAGAATTCACATGTGCTTAATTGATTATTTTATTAGGAATTATGTTTAAATGCTTAAAAATTTTGTGGATGAAAGTTTCCTTGTTGTTCTTGGAAAGTTAACAAAAATACTTTTATTAAGAAGGAGTTTTTATTGAAAATCTTTAAATGTTTTAGGGGAATTTTTACAAGTAAATTTATCTTAAGTTTTGTCATAAAAAAAAAGGGGAGATTATTAGCTACATTAGCTTTGAATTGAACTTAGTTTTGATATAACAATAACTTAAGCTTATTAGCTTGGGTATAAATCTTTTCAACTTAGTATTCTTGTTTGAATATTTTCAATGTAGTATTTTTCCTTAAATCATTTTGAAAATACTTTTGAAAATGCTAAAATATTTTAGACTCCTTAGTTCCTTCAAAAATGAATGTTTTTAAATGTATACTTATGTATAAATCATTTTTTATATAAGTTTAACTCCTTTGGAAAGCAAATGAATTTTTTTTTTAAGGTTTTTAATGCAATTACCATTATTAGTATCAATACAAAATTTTCAGTAGGTTGTAGTTTTTTTAAGGTCAAAAAGTATCCATACTTCAAGAAAAAAGTATTGATACCTTGCTTTTCAACAGTCATTTTTCATGGGTTACAAAGCCAACTATCGACACTTCTACATGGGAAGAATGAAAAGATAATTTTCTAAAGTATCTAATGAATTTTTTCTATCTTAAACACTTTCTAACAGCCATAATTCATTCCCTAGCTATAAAAAGGACTCTCCAACCCTTCTAATGCAAGAAACAACAAAATAGAAAGATTAAAGTTTTCAAGAAGTTTTTTTAGTTATAAGCTTTATTTTCCTATCATGCTTGTATTCCTTTGTATTTATATTATTGTAATCTTTCTTCATCAAGCCTAAACCTTATAAACACTTACCTTTTAGAGGTCTTCATTATTTACACCAAAAATACTTTTGTAAAAAGGAGAAAGGTTACTACCAAAGTCTTAAAAGGTAGAGAGATTATATCTTAGCCTTAAAAAGATAAGAAGTTGCTATTGAAGCATAGATAAAGTTGTAAAGGTTACGCCTTATCTTTGAAATGTAACAATTTAAGTTGAGAAACCTCTTGGTAACTAAAGTTAAGGGAAAGGACGTAGGGACAAGGCTAAACCTCTATAAATTCTAGTATTTGATCTTTTATCCTTTTTTATTTATGTACTTTATTTATTCACTAACTTGCAATTTTAATTTCATTGTTTGAATTTCTCAATTTCTATACGTAAAGTTTTAATTTCCAAAAAATTTTAAGACATCAATTATGCCCTCTTGATTTAATCACCACAAGAGCTAAAAATATTTTTTCTTACTTTCTAAATTTTTTAATTTTTTGGATTTTTATAATTTCTAATTTTTTTGTTTGTTTTTTTATTTCTTGGAATCAATAAAAGAGAAAGAAAATAGATAAAAGTAATAAAAGAAAAGGAAACAAAACGAATAAGATATTAAAAAATTAAAAATAAATAAAAAAATTAAGTAAAAAGGTAAAAATAAAATAAAAGAGAGGAAATGATATATACATATATATAGATGGACAGACCCAAATTTGATTTCAAAGTTCAATCCAAAAATCAAACCATTTAAATCTTAATTGCCAAATTAAAGCCTAAAACTCATGTGCAGATAAAATAATAAATTGAAGCTTTTATTTTATAGACACTCAATTTTGTTCGGGCCTCCATACAAGCATCATGGTAATCATAGAAGCCAAACGGCTAAGCATGAGTACATTTCCCATCATTCTGACCTTAGGTAAAATGTTTGGAAAGCCAAAGGTAAGCAAATTTTCAACTGATTGTATCTATTCCTTGCCTTGGTATACCAATATAATGGCTACTACATCACCAAATTTGAAAATAATGAGTCATATTGATACCAAGAGTGAATGTATCAATACATTTGCCCTTGCATTTGTTATGACATGCCGAACGCGAACCCGACATACCATAAACGAATAAATTTCATTTTCTCGTATTAGGATAGAACTTAATTATTGGATGAATTATTCGTGCAATTTAACCCTAAATGGTCATTACAAAATTATCAAATAACTCGAAGTCACCACCAATCTTATTTTTGGCTAGGTAAGATTGGTCACCTATTAAAGTTTGTATTCGGAGGTTTATAAAACCTTGGAAAACAACTTTGAAGTCTATTTATAACTAGATATTCATGTGAAAAGGGTTCAAGAGTCAATTACCTGTGGAGTGAGACATGTCCCCTCCATGATGCCTATAAATTAGTACCTATTAACTATGTGTTAACTAAAGTCTCAATTATGGTTGGTTTTAATTTTTCTAGTATTTAATTATAATGCCCTACTTTTTGAAATTATTTATAATTAATATTATTTTTCTCATCTTAAGGAAATCAAATTATTATTTTATGAAAATCAAAATAACTTTTGTACCCTTTCAAAAAGCCTAGAATGACACAAAAGTTTTACTTTTGGGATAATTGAAAATTTTGATTTACTTGTTTAAAGAGAGTTGTCCTTTGCATAAGATAATTGATGAGTTGACTTTCATATATTGGAAGCACATCTATGGGCTATTTTAACTCAAGGGCATTGCCTTGGATTTTTTTAAAATATTATATTATAATTAACATTTAAATATATTAAATTTATAGAATACCATTATGAAAGTAACTCCAAATAACATACATAAAATTGCAAGTTGATCTTTTGATTATAAAAAATAGTCTAAATGGACCTAACATGCATGGACATTATGGAATGACCCTAAATCATAGAAAATGATTTAAATGCTTGAAATTTTCCATAATAATTCATGGAAAATGACTTAAAATTTCTAAAGTGTATGAAATTACATCAAAATTCCTAGATTATAGAAAATGACCTAAATGAACTCAACATATATGTATTTGCATAAATGTCTACAGAATTAATGACCCCAACGTATATGAAGTTGCATAAAAGTCCCTCGACCATGAAAAATGACTTAAATAACCCCAACATGCTTAAAATTGTATAAAAGTCCATATGTCATGGAAAATGACTAAATGATATTAAGATGCATGAAATGTCATAATAAGTCATTAAAAATGAGTAAATGACAAAAAAATGCAAGAGAGTTGCAAAATGGTCCCTAATATGCATGGAATCATTATGGGAAACCTACAAGGGTCTAAAAGTTTCTAACATTCCTATGTATCCATAACATTTTGTTTCATTGATAAACATACAAGCATGGTATGATACATGATATTTAATTTTAAAACACCATATTAACATGAACATACTTAAATTTACTACTACGCATGATAATGTTGCCATAATCATAACATATTCATGGAAAATGCATGGACATGTGAATAATAATCATAATGCATAAAAGAGTTAGAAAATACATGAATCATGCATAGCATTGAATATGAGTAACACAGAAAGTCAAATAAAGTTGAAATATGAAAAAGAAACTTAATGAAAACCATATAAAAACTAAAGAAACCTAACATAAAACATTTAAAAAACTAGTTTTCTTGATGGATAGATGATTTTTAAGAAACTTTTATCAAAAATCAGCAAAGAAAAGCAAAAGAAAACATTTGAAGATCATATCTCAAGATTTGGTTATAAACATGTATTTTAAAAATCAACACCTAAGCATGGTTTAGGATCTTTAAGCTAACATAAGATGATGAGAGAAATGATAAAAAACAAAGTAGAAGAATAGTAGAGACACCAACTTAGATCGAACTTAAAGAAACTTTTTCTTTTATCCTTTGCTTTTTTTTCTCTTTTTCTTTCTTCTTTTTTTTTTTTGATTTTTTTGAGTAAGAACCAGCTTCCTCTCTGTTTTGGATATCCGAAAGGATTAAAAACCCCTTTTGGTTGATCATACCTCATTCCTATGCACTTTTGTTCACTCATTGACAACTCACCTAAGCTTACTTACAAGCAATGTCTCTAAGCTTTAGGTGCTCTAGTCAAAAGGGCTAAAACCTTCTTATTGGGGCATGTTTTGAGTTAAGATATATGGACAAACTTAGATCATTCTCCAGAGAGAAACCTTTACCACAGTGGCCATATCTTACTACAGGGGTCTGAATCTCAATAAAGTTAGCTTCATGTAGATATAAAATTTAAAAAATTCATGAATTACATAAATAAGCAACGGAAGTTGTAAATAAAGAATTAGCCAAACTGCCTTGCTGATTTTTATGTAGGGACTTATGTATAGCAATTTAAATCGGATTTCAATATAATTAAATCAATCATCTGATGAGGGATTACCTTACTCTAAGATATATTATAATCTAGAGTTAAATCTAATTCAAAATATATCTATAGAGTGGCTGTTGGACTTCCTAATAGGTTCTCTTAAGTCATGAGTAACACACAATCTTACCTCTATTAGTAATCCACACAAATGATAGTAGAAGTTTTTACATGGTTTAGCAGTTCTCTGATGCTGGCTAAAAGGTTCATCGAACCTTAACCAAAAGGTAATTTGATTAGATTCCTCTTTTTACATATCTAAAAACATTTTTGGGATAGCGATTATGCCAAACAAGGGAGAAGAATAATTTCATTGAGAGGCTGAAAGGTGGTGGCTAAGTGGTTATTCTTTCTTTAAGGTGGCAGTACTAAAGAGAAAATTTTAAAGAACAATTTTCTTAATTTTCTAATCACTTCTCAAAAGTGTCTCATATAGTGTGTAGGTTCATTCCTACTTATTCGATGCTTAGCCGCTGCTTATCTCTCATAAAGGGGGAGTTTGGATCCCGATCAAAGTCATACCTTGAGTGAAACTCTTTCACCTTAAGTAAAAGTAATTTGAGAATTTATCCCTTGACAAATTACTGTGGTCGAACCTAGCACATCGCATGGGCAATGGGATTTAAACCTTAGCATAATGAATGTAGTATGAAATCCATCTAAGTGCGCCATAAGTAGTTTGTTAAGATAAGTTTCTATTAGAGTTTTAATTCAACAATTAAACTTTAAATTTATCTAAATAAATTAATTTATCTTACATAATTACCAAATAATTACAAAGATAATTTGGTAAAAACCTAATTTGGCAAATATATATCCTTTTATGAATTTTATCTTAATAAAAATTTATATTTAATTAAAATAATTTTAATTAATAATGATAATCTTCTTATATATTTATTATCAAGTAATTAATATTTAAAAAAAATCCAAAGGATAATCGGCCAAGACATTATCTACCTAAACATGGTGTGTCCTAATTTGAACATCATCTGAATAAGATAATCTTATCCACGATGTCATAAAAAGACAACAAAATTTTAGATTTCTTAAATCTAATTTTATGTCTTAAATTAAATCTTAATTTATCTTTTCAATTACATCCTCCATTTAATTACCTTTTACTTAATTAAGTCAACTTAATTGAATCCTAAATTTAATCCAACAATATCATCTTATTGCGTGTGACCCATTAGGTTCCTAACATGTTGGCAATGAACGTAATTGATCTCATTAATCATGTTCATAGATCAAAAGTGGGATATAGCAACCTATCATGATCACCCAAATGTTAAAGAGTCAATGTGACCTCATTAAAACCTTTTAGTAACCAACTTATTAATGTAATACAGTTCTTCACCATATATCTCAAAATGAGCATGAGCATGGTATAGTGTCTACTCATACTTCAATCCATGTTAGATCTTCCAACTCATGGTTAATGATCATGAATCTTTGAGAAATGATTCCTTATAATTCATTATGCCCCAGCCAGAGGCTTTAATCCTATTAACCATAGCAAAGATCATTTAGGATATGTCTCCAATCACTAGGAGTGGTGAATCCTTTTCTAGATGTGTCATCCATCTTTTTTATGTTTCATGCCATACTTAAAACCACCCTACTTTAAGCACCCATTTATTGTGGATGATGGAATCAAAACATGACACTCCCCATACAGATGACTTGGTATCACAAGTCTGAGGACTATTTACACGATTGGCACATGAGAACTTATTCCATACACACTTAAGTGACCAATACTAAATAAAATTCTTATATAGGCCATGTCTAGTGAACTTGTTTCCATAGAACAAGGACCTATATGCTATCCACTAGTATATCTATATTTCAACTAATGAGATCAAAGGTTTGTATGCATCAAATGCATGAAGGCTTAGCATATGCTAGCTTTTATGCATTGTTAATGCCCTACCTTGACAATACAATGACCAAGAATATTTTTACAAAAATAACTTTGATGAATAATGATCTTATTATCATAACTTATTACATCTTTTCAAGACCATTGTGTTTCATGTGCTTTATCCAATTAGTGGTTTCATGATAGTCAATCATGCTAGTAACATGAAGGAAAACCTTGTGTTATTTCAGCTAACAACTGGGATGCAGTTAATGTATGTCTTTATTGTCCTAATTTGATTGCAAGAACATATACTAACATCTTCTAGTTGCACCTGAAACAATTTGCTCTTAGTGTCTTTAATGGAGAATATGTTCATTCATATGCGATAATCTCCATTATCAAGTCATTAAATTGTTTAGACCATAATGAGACCTTGATTCTAGTCGTTTGGCTTAGTTGTCTTACAACTATTAGAATCAACTTGCTTCATAGCTGATGATGCAAAACTAATCATTTTCATGAGCTTAAAAAGAAATGTTTTATTTGATTGCCCATGGATATAGATATGCAATTTCTAGTTTAGAGCCTTTTTAACATTACATCCAAGTTTGAAACAATTTGTTGTCACATAATCATGATTATTAACTTTTAATAACTCATGCTCACTCTTACTAAATCCTACATGTGTAAGATTCTTGTAAGGAATTCAAAATCTCATTTTGAATTTCAATTTATGTTGGTTTGGGCCTTTGACATATGATATAAACCATACGGTAGATCATGTTTATAGAATAATTCTCTTATCATTTATTAAACTTAGAAAATTAAAACTAGAATGGCATTTATATGATCGCAATAATAGATATATATTCTCAACATTATCCTAAAATAATTTCATAATTAGTCAATAATAGCCAAAATAAAATAAAACATCAATGTTTCCATAAATAATAAATCATAACTGGAAGTTCTTAATAATTTTCGTAATTAGGGTGGCAAGCTTGATCATCATCAATAGGTTACTTCTTTCTACTCGGTCCATAATCACTTAGCCTTTTCCTTATTGTCCATAGTCTTTATACTATGTCCTACATAGATAGTACCAATAACCGGGTATCATATACCAAAAGAAAGTAAATGATTTCAAGGTTTACACTTGAGGTGGAAACTTTTTTCATTTTTTTTGTTAACCATCTTAGGATACTCCTTGTAGTTTTCCTCAAATGATCAAGTTTTTAGTAGTGATAGCAAGTCCATTTATCTTTTCTCTTTTAAACTTGATGCCACCAGTTGGCTTTAAACTATTTAAGCTTGGAGGCATATCCTATTTTGATTTCTTTTTTTTCCTTAGTAGTGTTAGAAGAAAAGGCAATCAGGTGGATAACCTTCTCATTGGCGATAAAATTCTCTACCATGGTCAAAATATTTAGTAAACCTGAAAGGGTCGTATGGAGATGGCTTATGTTGAAATTCAACATAAATTAGGCAAAGCTTGGAGAAAAAAGAGAAAGAACTAGATCAATGGATAATTCATGGTCTTTTAACCCAACTATTTAAGACGTGTGATTAATCCTATCATTTTTAGCACATGAGTCCTCATTGGGGTACCTTCTAACATCCTAGTTTAAAACAATTCCTTTGAGATATCAAACTCTCAATGCGCCTTTCCTTATCGAACAATTCTCTAAGGTTTAAGATGATGTCTTGAGCTTTCATAGTCTCATGTTGCTTTTGGAGGTCGAGTACCATGCTGGCCAGCATCATATATGCAGCTTGCTCAGAATCTTCTTTAAAATTCCTATAGGTGGCCCAAACTTCCTCAAAGCACCAATGAAAGGCTCATCATGTATAGGTTTCTCAAAAGCATATGTCTTCTTTTCTTATTTCAAAACTATTTTGAGATTACAAAGCCATGCAATAAATTTTAGCGTAGTCAACTTGTTAGCATCAACTATGCTACGTAGCGATAAGCTTGTAGCCATTTTCACTTTTTTATATCCTATATGAATAGAAACATGTTTGGTGTTAATTACGTGCAATAAGTAATCATTAAGTCAAATTTTAATACTATAATGATTATTCTTATTATTTTGTCACAATTATAGCCCTTAACTATAATATGAAAAGTTCAACAATTGAATCTTCTTAATGACCTAGGACCTTTTTCATCCCTATATGACCTTGAGTGACTCACCAAAGCATGTGAAAACTAGTTGAGTAGGTAACTTAGCTTACCAATTGCATCTCTGTGTAACTTCTACCTCAATTATGTGGTAACT
>JBBYHL010045422.1:17093-28170 GCA_038381835.1 Adansonia madagascariensis
TAATCCACACAGATGATAACAAAAGCCTTCACAAGGTTCAACGGTTCTCCATTGCTAGCTAGAAGGCTCATCAAGCCTTAACCAAAAAGTTATCCAAATAGATTCCTCCTTCACATAATCTAAGAACAATTCTTGGATAGTGATTACACTAAAAAGAAGGGAAAAATATTTTCATTGGGAGGCTAGAAAATAATGGCTGGGTGGTTTTTTCTTTCTTTAGGTGATGATACTAAAGAAAAAGCTTTAGAGATCAATTATTTCAATTTTCTGATCACTACTTAAATGTGTTTCACATAGTGTCTAGGATCATTCCCACTTATTTTATGCTTAGTTGATCCTAATCTCTTCTAAAGGGAGAGTTTGAATCATGATCAAAGTCACCTAAGGTGAAACTCTTTCACCTTAAGTAAATGTAATTTGATTATTTATCCTTTTAAAAATTACTATAGTCGAACCTAGCATAATTCATAGGAAAGGCGATTTCAACCCTAGCATAATGAATGTAGTCCAAAATATGCATCTAGATGGGCCATAGGTAGTTTGTAAAGATAAGTTTCTATTAGAGCTTTAATTCAACAATTAAACTTCAAATTTATCTAAACAAATTAATTTCATCTTAAATAATTATTAAATAATTACATAGATAAATTGGTGGGAACCTAATTTGGCTAATCATGCATCTCTTTATGAATTTTATCTCAATAAAAATTCATATTTAATTAAAACAATTTTAATAATGATAATCTTGTTTTATATTAATTATCTAAATAATTAATATTTCATAAAATTACTCAAGAGATAATCAGCCAATTATCTGCCTAAACATGGTATGTCATAATTTGGGCATCATCTAGATGAGACAATCTTATCCACCATGTCTTAAAAAGGTAACAAAAATTTAGATTTCATAAATCTAATTTTATATCTTAAATCTTAATTGAAATTTTCAATTAAGTTTTTCATTTAATTAGCTTTTATTTAAGTAAGTTTAACATAATTAAATCCCAAATTTAATCTAGCAATATCTTTTTTTTTATGTGACCTATTAGGTCTCCAACATGTTTGCAATGAACATAATAATCTCACTAATCATATTTAGAGGTCAAGATTAGTATCCAGTAACCCATCATGACCATGCAAATGTTAAAGAGTCGATGTAACCTTATTAATATTTTTCAGTAACTAGCTTATCGTGCAATAGTCCCTTCATCATATATCCCAGAATGAGCATGAGCATGGTATAGTGTCTACTCATACTTTAATCCATGATAGATCTTTTAACTCATGGTTAATAATCTTGATTGTATGAGAAATGATTCCTCATAATTCACTATGCCCCGCCCAAAGACTTTAATCCTATTAACAATAGTAAAGATCATTTGGGATAGGTCTTCAATGTCACTGGTAGTGGTGAATCCTTTTTGGAACACTCATCTGTCTACCATATGCTTCATGCCATACCTAAAACCACCCTACCATAAGCATCCATCTATTATGGGCCATTCATGATGAAATCAAAACATAACGGTTCCTATACCAAATGACATGTTATCACAAGTTTGAGGAGTATTTACATGACTAGCAGATGAGAACAAATTTAATAAACACTTAAGTGACTAATACTAATTGGAGTTCTCATATGGACTATGTCCATTAAAGTTGTTTCCATAAAATAAGCACTTACATGCTATCCCAAAGTATTTCTATACTTCAGCTAATAAAATCAAAGGGTAATATGCATCAAATGATTGTAGGCTTAGCATAGCTGGTTTTTATGCATTGTTAGTGCCCTGTTTTGATAATATGATGACCAAGAATGCTTTTAGAAACATGGCTTTGATGCATAAAGGTTTCATCATCATAAATTTTTATGTCTTTATAAGGCTATCGTGTTTCATGGGCTTCATCCAATTAGTGGCTTCATGATAGTCAAACATGAATGAAAACCTTGTGTTACTTTAGCTAGTAACTAATATATAGTTAATTGACTGTATGTCTTCCTTATCATAGTTTGATTAGTTTAAGGGCGTACATTAACATTTGGTCACATGCAAAAAAGAGCTTTTAACTCTAACCTAAAATAGCACTCCTATTAAATCTTAGTTGAACAAACTCAAAATAGTCAGGAAATAACTAAACCAGAAGTCATTTAGTTCCCAAGAATAATTAGAACATTAAACTCATCTATGCTAAGCTTATTCAAGCTTTAATGGCCTAAGCCATATGGGCAGTCTTCATGCTCATGTTTTAATTTGGAAATGTTGGTGTAAGATCTCTTGCATGGCTATAAAATAATCTAAGGCCACTAGGAAGGTGAAATGTAAAAAACCTAGGGAGAAAAAGCTTGTTCATAGTGAAAAATGTCATTCAGTATCGATACATTTGGCATTTGTATCAATATAATTGCTTTGAGAACCAAAAATTTATGAAAGACATGAAATTGTATCAATACAATATGGCTTTGTATTGATACAATGGGCATTTATCGATTCAATATGGTCTTATATTGACATAATGCATGTCTTAGGCTTGAGCAACTGAAACCCAATAATGTAACTATACATTAATGAAATGTATCATTACATCATCACGAATTTCATAAAAAATGGCATTTGCTTGCTCTCCAAAGGCTTTCAATTAACTAATTTGGTCCTTAGGTATTTTAAACCTTCATTTTTCCCTTCTTAGCACTATTATGCCATAACGTCTTGCAATATCTTTTTATATTTTTTTATTATTATTAGTATCTTTTTAAAATTTTTCTAGCCTTTTAATCAAGTCCCTTAATGTCAGAAATGCTGTATGTGTTTCACTGTTATGCCATAATGCCTAGATGAGGCCAGACAAAATTAAATGTCTATAGTTGCCTCTATTTGTTAAGGATCGAGAATAGGGCAAAAAACAAAGACATAATTTTTTCTAGGCTTTTTATTTTCCATTTTTTATGTTTGGTTTTCATTTTTTCATTTTTTGTACCAACCTAGCCTAGATTACCTTTAACTAGCTATGTTAGGCTTATTTTCATCTCTGTGCCATCTTTACTATGCTTACCATGGCCAACTACATTGGGTTTTTCTTTTTGGTGCTGATTTCAATTAAGATGAAACCTATCAACTATTCTTAGGCTTCCTCATTTAGCTGTAATTTTAGTTGGGATGAAACCTACTATCTACTCTTAGGTTTTCTCATTTTGGTGACCATTTCAGCTAGAGCTATACCTATTAGCTACTATTGGGCTTTTTCATTTTAGTGCCAATTTCAAATGGGATGAAACCTATCAACTACTCTTTGGCTTTTTCACTTTGGTGCCAATTTCAACTAGGATGAAACCTATTAGCCACTGTTGGGCTTTTTCGTTTTATAGCCAATTTTAACTAAGATAAAACCTATCAGCTACTTTTTGACTTCCTAACTGTAGTGCCAATTTGAATTCGGACAAAACCTATCAACTGCTCATAGGCTTTCACACTTTCATGCCAATTTCAACTAAATTTATCTCTACCAACTACTCTTGGGTATCCATTCTTTGTGTTAATTTCAACTAGAGCTATCCCTACTAGCCACTCTTGGGCTTTCATGTTTGAAGTTTAAAATCTTTTTCAAGGGTCCAAGCACTCGTGATACAAATGTTAATGCTTATGCATGGTGCAAATGCTTCTTGAAATCATGCAAATGTAAATGAGGACATGATAGATGCACTATTTCATGCTATGTCAAGGAAAGCTTAAAAGAGTTAGTCTTATTGTATATTAGTGAGGCTTTATTATTTTATGCCTTATCATTGCCATTTTCTTCACTTTTTGGTTTATTTTATTAGCAAAAACTCTTGTTGAATCTTTTGAGGGTACTCTAGTGCTTGCCCTAGCAAGAATTTCTTTCATTTTGACTTCAAAGTCCTGAGATTATTTTTGGTTTTCCCTAAAAGGTCACCAAAAATACAAAATTTGATGTTTATCAATTCAGGATTAAAAATCTTACAATTTTATGCAATTGAAATAACAAGCTATGTTCTTTTACCTTAGGTATCTACATATGCCAGCTTTTATTTGGCAAGGATTACCCTTATTAAGATCTAACAAGAATTTAAAATCGTTCAACATCAAGCATTTTACCAAACAACAACACTCTCTCATTCTGACCTAGGGAAAAGTTTAAGTGATTAATAGTCTTAAAAGTTAGGGTTGGTTCCTAATATTAAAGGTGATGGACATGTAATATCAAAATTTTTTCACAATTGGTGATTATCCTAGAGATATCTCTGAGTGTGATAAAACAAGTTTAAAGATTCAAATAGATTGGCCTTCCCAAAATTGGATTTGAAGTTCAACACAAAAGGGTCATAGGTTGTCTTGATAAAATCGAGGTGGATGTTCTTTTACTGGGATTCCTTAAAAGGAAAATAGTTAGGTTACAACATCCTTTTAATCTCTGAATGTAATAGTTTGACAATTGTTAAACTAAGCTAGTAAACTCCAAGTCTCAAAAGGTTAATTTGGAAGGCTTATAGTAAGTGTTAGTTTTTAAGAACAAATGCTAAAGCTTAAAAGGTTTTCAAAAAAGGTATAAAAAAATTTAAACATTTGTCCTAACCATTGTTGACGTTGTGAAATTCTTTCAAGGTTTGAATTGTCCTTGAATAGACATAGTAGGGTTTTTTCTTTTTAGTGGCTACCTTTACCAATTGGGAGATGACTCCAACATCTCTAAGTTCATTCTAGATTCCCCTTTTTGGGTTTTCACCCTAGAGCTGCATTCATTTTTTTTAATTTTTATCACCCCATTATATTTTAAAGGACTTAAAACATATCCAAGAAGTGGAATTTTCTAAGAGCTTCCTAGGAATGGCTCGACAGATCAGATGGATATGCTTGATCAAAATAGTCTTTGAAAGAATGTAGGCCATGATTCATGATTTAGAAATAAAAGATATATAGCCCCAATTAATATGTCTAAGGGTGACTAAATAAATGATCTTTTCTTTTCAGAAGGAATTCAATCTAGCATATCTTTTGAGATAAGATACATTTTTGTTTCTTTGTTTTTTTTTTCTTTTTTTTCTTTTTTTATTTTTTCTTCTTTTTTCTTTATCTTATTATCTTTATTTTTCATTGTAAAGGAATTTGAGGCATGAACTTTGGTCAATCTTTGACTTTGCCTTGTGACAATAGCCTTGTTCTTCTTGTAACTTTGGAATTTGCTTTTTTTTTTTTTTAATTTTGAAACTTCACTTTACCTTGCCTTTAGTGTGGAAGGTGATCATTGATTAAGGTTTCCAAGGTGAATCATTTATTAGGCTAAAAAAGGACAACAACGGGAATAATTTTTGTTTTTTGAAATGATAGAGAAAGAAAGTTATTTTTCATCCTAGATAAAACCTATTGAACTAACAAGTTTTTCTTAAGAAAGAGGATAGTTTTCTTTTTGAAATAATTTTGAGTGCCTAAATAACATTTTTTTTACTTAATTAATTTTTTGTTGCTTTTTTTTTCTTTTTTTTTTGATGTTTTGCCTTAACATGTGCTCATCAAAATTATCAACCTTGTGGCTACCATTAAGCCCTAACTTTTGGTTGAACCTTTAAAAAAGGAATTGAAATAACAAAGAAAACCTCTAAAATCTTACTTATCGTTCATTAGGATTAGGTTTTAAGGGATTTATCCCTAAAGAATGCATTTATGGCTCATGTTGGTTTTCATTCCTCATGAATTAAAGATATGAAGAAATGTCAAAGAATCTATGGAGTAAGGTTATCCAAGTGAATTTGAGAGATCTTGGAGTCCCAGCATCATTTTAACACATTTTGAGCAATCAGTATCTAAATCATTTAGGAACATACCTATTTTTTCATCCTTTAAGGAATTCATAAAAAAGATGAAAGGTTTTTTTCATCTTTTTTGTTCTTTAAGAGAGTCCCATCTAGTGGTGATCACCAATCGTATTACTTTTCATACTAGAAATCATTAGCACCTAAAATTTTGAACTTGAGACAGGATGCAAGATGCAAGATGCAAGATGCTTACAAATTAAACTTCATTATTTTTGAATCAGAGTTTAGAGTTTTTAAATAAAGAAAAAAATGTATAGAACTTAAGCTTAAGATAGAAACTACCTCTGATTAGTACACTAGTTTAGGGTTGATGACTTTTAGGTTGATCACCCTTAATAAGCATCCATAAGTTCCTAGAACTTCATCAAGTACACAACTATTAGTGCCTATACTTTGCTCTTGAATGCATCACAACTTTTTATGGAATGGCCTTCCACAGTTTGATGATATTCGTATTTGGCACTCAGATTGTCAGGTAAGGACGTTAGTGATTAAGCTAATCTCACTTTAGGGTGATTTAAGCTTAAATTGCCAACTTGGGTTTATAAATAAGCATGGATATTCATATTTTTAACAACTTTAAACACTTATAAAATTTTTAGATATTCTAGAAATTTTATTTTCTTTCAAGCTTTCATCATTTCTTGAAAGAGAAAAGATTGGGGTAAATATAATTTCTTACCTTTCCCTTTAATTTTAATTTAATTTCATGATTTTGATGATTGATCTATGCTTTTTCTTGCTTAAATCATGTTTGGCTATGGTGATTTCATGACCTCCTCTTGTTTGAATGCCTTGTACTTCC
Organism: Adansonia madagascariensis; assembly: GCA_038381835.1. Lineage (NCBI taxonomy): Eukaryota > Viridiplantae > Streptophyta > Magnoliopsida > Malvales > Malvaceae > Adansonia > Adansonia madagascariensis. The sequence goes on from JBBYHL010045422.1 coordinate 23,726, forward strand.
ATAATGTAATAAACCTGACTTGAAACAGACTTTATCGACTTTCTACGTAATCAAATGAAGTGAACAACTGAATCCATTGGTCTTTCATCTAACCAAGTGAAGTTGACAAAGAAGAACTCTACCAATTTTCCACATAATCGAATGAAGTAGACTCAAACAGACTCCATCGGTCTTTCATATAACTAAGTGAAGCTGACAAAGAAAACCTCCAGTGATCTTCCAAATAAACGCATGAAACAGACTCAAACTGACTCCACCGATCTTCCATTTTATTAGAAAATCTTGGGCAGCAAGTAATTGAATTACAAAAATTTTGTAATAAACATATAACATGGCAATAGAAACAATTCATATTGATTAAAGATGGATTCCCCAAAGGGATCATCTTGCATGGTATTGATCAATCTTTAAGATCAAGAATCATAAAGAACTATTTAGAATTTAAACATACCTCAATCTTGAGAAGTCGTTTAGCAATTCCATGATGCAAGAATATATACATCAAGCCCAATTATCGTAAACTAAACTATCTAAGTGTCCAATATCTAACATTGATCCATATGTCTTCTTGGCTAAATTTTTCAAGCCTTCTTATACAATTTGAAAAGACAAACATGAATTAATATATTAAGGGTTCAAAATTTTAATTCTTAAGAAACAACAATTTCGCCTTGTCCTACATGAACTTATTCAAATTAGGCCTAAGTAACCATTACTTGTATTAGATATATTAGCCCAATTTCATTTTAATTTCATCAATCACCCTTATTTATATGACTAGTTAGGCCCCCATCATGTTAGTAACAAATATAACATGTCCAATTAAGAGTATTTATAGTTATAGACCAAGAGTGGCATCTAGCGATGGACCATGCCCACCCAACATATAAGTAGTTTCAATATGGTTTTAACAAGCCCTTTAGTGCACAGCATCTTAGTGTAATAAATAAACATTCATCTTATATCCCAGAATTCGCAAAAGCATGGTTCAATGTTGTTGGAATATGCCTTAGAACCAATCGATTTTATGAGGTATATAGTAGTTAATAATGCAAACCAATCAATTATGTTAATGATTCAAGGTTTTCCTTTATGTTAGTGCTATGATTGACAATCATATAACACTAATTGGATAAAGCCCATGAAGCACAATGGCCTTACAAAGTTAGTAATGAGTTACGATAATGATATCCTTATGCATCAAAGTCGTGCTTTTAAAAACGTTCCTAGTCATTGTATTGTCAAGATAGGGCATCAAAAATGTATAAAGACTAGCATATGCTAAGCCTCTATGTATTTGATACAAACAACTCTTTAATCCCATAGAAGTTGAAATATAAAGATTCTTGTGATAGCATATGGATACTTGTTTTATGGAAATAAGATCTCTAAACATGGCCCATATGAGAACTTTATTTGGTATAAGTCACTCAAGTGTCTATAATATTGTTTTCATATGTCAATCATGTATATTAGTCTTCAAACTTATGATAACAAGTCATCTTGTATAGGGAGTTTCATGCTTTGATTCCATCATGAATGGGTCCATAATAGATGGATGCTTATAGTAGGGTGGTTTTGCATATAGTATAAACCATATGAAGATGGATGAGTGATTCAAAGAGGATTCACCACTTCAAGTCACATTGGACATTTATCATTTATTCTTAGCTTTGATTAACTTGATAAAGTTATGGCCTAAGACATAATGAATTTAGGAGAAATTATTTCTCCAAATTCAAGAGGTTAATCGAAAGCTGTAAGAACCAATATGGATTGATACATGAGTAGATACTGCACCATGCTTATGGTGTTTCTTGGAAATCTGGTGAAATGAGCAAAGTACAGTTAGAGGCTGATTATTGAAAGGTTTCTTGAAGAGGTACATTGATTCTTCTTGTATATCGGGTGGCCATGATGCCTTGCTAGAGGCCAATCTTGGTTTATAAGTATAAATACACTTAATTGTGTAATTAAATTTATTGTCGTTATAATGAAAGCCTAATGGGTCACACACAATAAGATGATTTATTAGATTAAAATTGGGATTTAATTAAATATAACTTAGTTAAACAAAAGATGAAAAAATATAAGGAAATTCGAGTGTTTCTTTGTTTAATTCTACTATGTAAGTTTAATTCTGATTAAATTTTTTATGTTTATATCCATAACCATGAGCCTGGGATTTTCAAATAATAGAAATTCATATAATCAGCATGAAAAATTATTCAAAAAATATAATTATCATTATTTTCTTAAACCAAACAGGTGAAGAAAATTACATGATGGAAACCATTAAAGAAAGTAGTGAAGAAAGCAATTCAATAATCTTAGAAAAACTTTTCTGCTCAAGAATAAAATACTGCTTAAGAGCAAGAAAAATCTAAAAAAGAATTAGGAAAAAAAAGGTGGACCAACCAGATCTGCTAGGTCTAGATCCAAAAACTGAAAGATATACTCAATTAGAGTATGATAAACTAAAAATGATGAAAGAGGAAAAAGATAAAAGATCTTCTTATTCAACTGGAATTAAAATTGAACCCCAACCAACTAAGTGAGATGATCTTAATAAAATAAATGTTGCATCAGGAAGAACATATCTTGATCTCCCTAATGTTGAATTTTCAAGATATAGCCAAGCTATGGATGATTAGGCACAATCCATGTCCGATTCTGTTACTAATAACAAATCCTTAATAAGTAAAGAAAAATTTCATAATTATTTATGTGAAACATTTTAAGGAGATGTATAATGGTTAAAAAATTGGGAAGAATCCACAAAAGGAAAAGCTAAAAAAGAAATGATATTAAATAGTTTTCAATCTATAAAAGATATTTTAAAAGAAATGATAAAAATGATAAAAGAAGAATTTTGTAAATATTTACTAGAATTTAGTAAACAAGGAGATGCAAAATATGTTCTTACAAAATTAAAATTATGTGGAATTAGAAGCATTCTCTAAAAAATTTCAAATCAATACCAAATTTTTGATGATATGCAATCAGAATTTTGGTTAAATCAATATTTTCATAAAATACCTCCACCTGGGGATGTAGTTTTGATCAGTTTCTTTAATTAAAAATTAAAGAATTTTTTTTAATTTAAAATTTTCCAGCATGTTAATCCATGTTTATTATCAATATTAATTATTTTAAATTATGTTTTTTTCTCTAATTAAATTGATATTTGAGTCATCTGTCAACATTTTTATATTGAACATTGCTAGGATGGCTCCGTTTTGGTGTTTTGATGGAGCTAATATTTTAAGCAGCCATTGCTGCAATTTGTTTTCTTAGTTTTCCACCTTGAGAGTATCAAGTTAAAATTGGAGTTGAAAATATTACAATTTTGAGCTATAACGGGTGCATTAGTTGTGCCTGAGGCCTATAGCATTATTGCTTTCTCTTTTCAAGACCTTGGTGCGACATCCATGGCAGCAAATAATTGCTTCAAATTTGTTGTATTTTAGAGGTTAGTGGGAGGAAGACAATAGTGTTTGACTTGAATTAGGATGACTAAAATAGCCATGCATGGAGTTTACTCCTAGTTGGACTAGGACACCCTTAGAGGATGAGTTTCATTAAAACTCTTACTTATCATCAAGCACCTCATTATCCAACTCTATTAATTTTCTTAAATTGTTTAAGATATGAATTGGATAGTCGAATAAGAATGAAATTAAAATTCAAATTAAATTGTTTAATTGAAAAATATATTTAATTTAAATGATTAATCTTAATTTGATTAGAGTAAATGCTAATAATGTAAGAAAATTGTTTTCTAATTAAACTAATAAATTTGGAAAATAAGTTTCCTATATAGTTTAGGAGATATTACATTTTAAATCATTTGTCTAAATAAAGACAAACTTATCTAAAAGTTAGATAATGTCTTTATTAAGATAAGCAACCTTAAAGTTAGGTAATGACTAGTTTAATATCTTAAAATATTATTTTTTTGGAGAACAAGTTCCTAAAAATGGTTTGTCAAATTAAGACAAAGTTATCTAAAAGTTAGATAATGTCCTAATTAAAACAAACAGCCTAAAAGTTAGGAAATAAACAATTTAAGACAAGTTTTCTAAAAGTTTGGAATTTTAAACTAGAAAACCAAAATTACCAAATAATTTGATAATTTATCTCAAATTATTTGATGAGGTTTATGCAATTGACACATAATATCACTAACTGATATTGGCTATGCTTATTTTGTTTCATGTTTATACTATGATAATGTAGCATGAGGATGACCGTGGACTAGACCTTAGAATGACTAGGTTGCGGATGGTTGAATCTTTTTTTTGGTATTTATTTTATAAATAGGGTCTGCAAATGCTGCCTTCTCTTTTGATTCTGGGTTGTAAATTCTCTTCTTACCTAACTCCTTTCAAATGTAACTTTAGGTTTCTTACAATGATTTGTAATAGTTACATAGAACTTGTAGA
>JBBYHL010045632.1:0-40399 GCA_038381835.1 Adansonia madagascariensis
TTAAATTTAATTAGAGATAAAACTATTTTATTTATCTTTAAATTAATTTTAATTAAAGATAAATATCTATTTATGATGTAATCAATTGCACATATTGATGCAGAATTTAATTGACAATTTCCTAATTAAAAGAAATATTAATTTACATGTGGTAGTTTGTGATTGACTGAAATTTTTCTCCTTCTACAAATGTCCCCTCAACACTTGATTACGTACACAATTTTTTTTTTTTAGTGTAGCAAGTAAGCAAGTTTTGAAATTTAATTTAAGGCCAACATTTATTTGCACCTTTGTATTGGTCTTAAAATATTTGCAAGTTTCAATTTATTCCTACATGATCCTTATATATGTTAAGTGAGAAATTTAATTTTAACTTTATATATATATATATATATATATATATTTTCTTAATGGTGTCATATCCATGCATCAAGAGCCATCTCAAATGGTGCTTTCATATTGATCGCATGTCTTGATTTTAGTTCCTCGCCCAAATAAATCACCATAATTCTTCTTGGCATTAATATATAATTCAACTAGGAATTGGTCTTCCAAAGAAACATAATACTCCATCAAAATTTATTTTAGTCAAAGGAGGATTTAGATTCCAGGTTTACTTCAAGATGAACTTAAATTTTAGTTCAACTAAGATTTTCTAGTTCAACTAGGATTTAGCATTTTTATTTGTTTAAAATGCCAATCTTAGTCCAATTGGAACTAGATTATTTTCTCTATAAAAGCAACACTTCTCTACCCATTTTTCTCATCAATTTTAAATCATTATCTCTTCCAAAGTGAGGTAAACATTCTTTCTACCTCTTAATCTTGGTTTCTTTTTTTTTGCCTTATAATCTAGTCATAGAAATCTTCTGCATCATGCTTCACTTGTCATCATCTATGCATGAATCTTGACATTTTGCTTCTTTTTTTTTATTTGCCACCACAGACATCACGTTTATCTCATGTATTGACAACTATTATTAATTTTAATTTTTTTGTCAGCTTGGAGAATTAATTATATAACAAGGTAACACTTTTAATTCCATCCCAAACTTTTATATCCGACATCATGTGTATCTCACGATCATAATTTTTTTCTTGTAGAATCACCATGGTATACTTCAAAGATCATCAAGAGTATCTCATTATTTTCTCTAAGGAAAATGAAGATATTGAAAAAGGATTACATCTTTTCACCGACAAACCCATATCTTGGTAGATACAAATAAACTTGGACATTGTTCATTCTTTATTCTGCCTTGAAAGACTGGTTAATGAAACTCTTCCAAGCCTCCCAATCTTTCCCAAAGGCCCGATGTTTGCAATCAAATCTTCATGTGAAGACCACAAGTTCATCTGATCTTTATGTTAAACCACAAGTTTATACGATCTTTATGTCTAGACAACAAGTTCATCCGATCTTCATGGAAAGGTAAAAAGTTCATTTGATCTTCATGGAAAGACAACAAGTCCAATCAAGTTTGACATGCCTTAGAATAAGGAAGACTACCGACGTATATGATGCTATTAACATCATTGTACCTTCATGATCAAGATAAAGACCATGGCTAGTATACATGAAGCTATTTATGCATCATTATACATTTATAAGGAACCGTTACCTTCAAATAAGTTCTTGCTGCAATTTTTTCTTATTGCAATTTGGCTTTACATTCTCAATTATTAATTATGGGATGTATGTATCTTCTTCTATAGTATGACTATCTAATCTATTATTCTCAAAATTGGCTTGATTCCAAGGATGAAGAAGCTCCAAGTGAACATGAAACCAACTGAAGTTACACATTTATTTTCATTCCTCTATGTTGGGTTATGGAAAACGAAGAAGATCATGGACCAAATAGGATGCATTTAGGATACACTTATTAAGGAATTTGTATGCTTTGCTTTTTAGTTAGCAAAGAACAAAGAGACATTGTTGCTCACAGTCATATCCATGTATATATATTCACATTACCATGGAAAGCACTTGGCAGTGGGACTTCATAATTAGTTCTTCAAACTTTTATTCTTTTGTAGAGTCATGATATTATATTTTAAAGACAGCCAAGATTATCTTGTCATTCTTTTTAAAGAAGATGAAGACATTAAAATGGATCACCTCTCTTAGCCAACGAACCCATATTTGGTATGTATAAACCAACGTAACATTATTTGTTTTTTGTTAACTGAACTTGGTAATGAAACCAAGCTACCTAGTACCTTTAAAGGATCAAGTCATAGCATAGTTCATATATATATTTATTTTTTTTACGCTCTAACTTTTGCCTAAGTTGTCCCATAAGGGATTTTTAATTTAGCGAGCATTTCTCTTTTTTTTTTTAATGTGCAGTTTAAGCCCATGCTTAGGAGCATCATGTTTTAAGCATAGTACCATTTCAAAAACTTGCCATTGATCAGTCCAACATTAACACCATCGTGATCAACAATCTTGTATGCACCATTGGTATAGGCTTTTCGAACAACATATGGTCCGTCCCATTTTGAAATAAACTTGTTACCCATGCGATGTATGGTATTTATAGGTCTTCTCACAGCAAGGACTAAGTCTTCAACTTGAAATAACCGTGGCTTAACTTTCTTGTTAAAAGCTTTGGACAATCGAGCTTGATATTATTCTAAGCGTTGTTGTGCTTCCAATCATTTCTCATCTAAGGCTTCTAATTTCTCCAAGCGTAGATGCACATTGTCTTCATTAGCAATACCTTCTTGAATTGCAATCATTAATGATGGAATTTGTCACTCAAGTGGTAGAATAGCTTCTACACCATAAATAAGCGAGTATGGAATAGATTGAGTTGGTGTGTGATATGTAGTACGATAAGCCCATAAAGCTTCTCTCATCTTTTCATGCTAATCTTTATTTGAACGATTGACAACTTTCTTGGGAATATTGCATAAAGTCTTATTAAAAGCTTCTGCTAATCCATTTGCTGGAGCATGGTACATTAAAGAGTGATATTGCTTGAAGTCAAACTGTATACATAATTTGCTCATGTCAAACTGCTTCCCATTATCAGTCATAATGTATCATGGTATGCCATACCGATAAATGATATTAGTGTGAATGAAAGTTACAATAGTTTTTTTCTTCACTTCTTTGTAAGGTGCCGCTTCTACCCACTTTGAGAAGTAATCTGTTGCTATAAGTATATATATATGCCACATCTAACTCTTAGGTAATGGCCTTACCAAGTCAAGTCCCCAACCATCAAATGGCCAAGATGTAACTGTTGGATGCAATGGCTCAGGAGGTTGATGGATAAAGTTAGCATGAAACTGACAAGCTTGACATTTCTTGGCATAGTCCATGCTGTCTTTTACCATTGTAGGCCAATAGTATCCCATCCTTTTGATTTGAAAGTGCAACTTAGTTCCAGATTGATGTGCACCATAAACTCCGGAATGAGCTTTTTGTAGAGCTTTAGATGCTTCCTCTTCTCCTAAACATCGAAGAAAGATTCCATTAAAAGAAGGATGATAAAGTATACCTTTGAAGTAAATAAATTGAGAAGCTTGACATTTCACTTCTGTTTTATGCTTTGGATCACTAGGTAATTTACCATACTCTAGATAATCAATCAACGGTTGCCTCCAATCCTCTTTCTTAATTTCACAAACTAAAACAATGTTGGAATTTGATATTTTTTATTTCAGAGATAGTAATTGACAATAAGACCCATCATTTACGCAAAGGAACCTTTACTTTGGCACTTGGTAATATAAGAGATGATGCCAAACTAGCCAGAGAATCAGCGTGTTTATTTTCTTTTCTTGGCACATGTTCTAAGTTCACTTTGTCAAACCATTCTAAGAGTTTCTTCGCATAGTTGACATATGGTAAAAGCTCCAGTTTCTTTACTTCATAAAGTGAAAAAAGTTGGTTGATGACCAATTTAGAATCTCCATACACTTGAAGTTGAGTGACTTTCATATCAATCTCCATCTCCAATCCAATTATCAGAGCTTGGTATTTTGTTACGTTGTTGGAACAATTTTTAGTGAGAGTGAATGTGTAAGGCAATACATCACCTTCCGGAGTGATAAGATAATACCCGCTCTAATCTATTTTACTATGCAGCTCCGTCAAAGAACAACTTCCATGGCCTAGGAATTTTGATAAAAAGAACATCCTCATCGGGAAGATCTTCAGAGAATTCCCAATCATCTAGAATAGGATAGTTTGCTAGAAAATCAGCCAATGCTTGTCCCTTAATAGCCTTTTGTTGAACATAAGTGATATCAAACTCTTGTAACAAGAGAGCCCATTTCGCCAATCTTTCACTACAAACAGCCTTGGACATAAGATACTTAAGAGGATTTGCTCGGGATAGCAAATGGACAGTATGAGCTTGCAAATAATGCCTTAACTTTTTAACAGCGAACATTAATGCCAGATAAGTCTTTTCAATTGGAAAATAATTTAACTCAGCACCATTAAGAGTTTTACTGAGATAGTAGAGTGCATTTTCTTTTTCTTCGTCATTTTCTTATGCTAACAATGCTCCTAAAGAACGTTCCTGTGCAGCAATATAAAGGATCAAAGGTTTTTCTCATATATGCGCTTTTAAAATAAGAGGCTGCAACAAATAAGCCTTAATATTTTTGAAAGCATTACTACAAGCTTTATCCCAAATAAAAGGAACATCTTTCTTCATCAGCCGATTAAATAGTTGACATCGACCTGCCAAGTTTGATATGAAACATCGAATATATGCTAATCTTCCTTGCAAACTTTTAAGTTCATGGATATTACGTGGTTCTAGCATTTTCATGATCGCATCTATCTTTGATTAATCAATCGTAATTCCATAATGTCTCATAATGAACCCTAAAAACTTGCCTGACGATACGCTAAAAGCACATTTTAGTGGATTCATCTTTAATTGGTACCTTCATAATTTTTTGAACACTTGACGGATATCAATGAGATGGTCTGCCTTTTTTTTTACAACTAAGTCATCTACATAGCACTCGACATTTTTGTGAAGCATATCATTAAAGATCTTTTGCATTACTTTTTGGTATGTAGCACCAGCATTCTTTAATCCAAAAGGCATAACTTTATAACAATATATCCCTTTTGGAGTGTGAAAAATAGTAAGTTCTTCATCCTTTAGAGCCATGCGAATCTGATTATAACCAGATGACCTATCCATGAAAGACAAAGCTTCATGACCAGTTGTAGCATCCACCATTATCTTAGTTAGAGGAAGAGGGAAATCATCTTTTGGACAAGCATTGTTTAAATCCCAAAAGTCTACACAAATTTGGAGTTAACCATTATTCTTTCTTACTGGGATAATGTTTGATATCCAAGTAAGATATTTAACTTTTCTAATGAAGCTGGCTTCAATAAGCTTATTGACTTCAGCTTCAATTTGAGGAATCAAGTTAGGATGAAATTGTCGTTAAGCTTGTTTGATAGGTCTGACAGTCTTTTTGACACCCAGATGATGCACAGCTATTTTTGGATCAAGTCCTAGCATTTCTTTATATGTCCAAGCAAAGATGTCTCTGTACTCAATCAAAAGATCAAGATAAGCTTTTTCTTCTTCTGAAGATAAACAAGCACTGACAAAAATCGGATGTGGATCTTTACAAGTACCGATGTTAACCTCTTTTAGCTCATTAATAGTAGCCTGATTTCCTTCTTCAAATAATGAAGGGGCTTCTTAAGCATCTTCTTCCTATGGATCTTCATCAGCTTCCTTTATAGCTACATGATTCAACATGACTATTTTAATTGCTTCAAACTTTTCTTCCCTTGAAGATATATCTTGCTTGGTTATCACCACTGTATGCTTTTTGCTTTTAAAACTTCACTAGCAGTTACTTTTTACTCACTTTGCCTTTTCATTCAAGAAGGAATTGTGCTATAAAAACCCCTCACTTCATTAAAGGTTGAGATTTTTTTTTTGACTTTGGTTATCTTTTTTGGAGTTCAAACTTCCTAGCCTTGTATGAACGGGTATCGACTCACTTGTAGAAGCTTCATCAGCTTTTGGTCTTATCCGCCCAAACACTGACCTTTGAGGTAATTGCATGCTCGAACAATCAAACACTGAGACCTGCGTTGAACGTGTTCCCAAACGACTAAACACCGAAGATCTCGGTGGCTCTATTGAATCTTTTTGCTCTTCAAGAATTTCCTCTGCATTTATATAGCTTGAAGTTCCTTTACGAATCTTCAATTTTAACAGAGAAAATCCAAGTCCTAGTGTGGATGTTTTGACATGATGAGTCTTTTTTTGCTAGACTTGAGAAACCTTGATTGGACTTCGCGACTTTGCATTGTTAGGTTCTTCTGTCAACTTAACAACATCTTCTTGCTTATATCCAGCTTTGACAAGTAGCCTATAGGCATTAGGGTCAAAACCTCTAGCTCGATGGGAAAGAAGATCTTAATGTTCAAAGAGTGATTGTTCAACTGGTTTGACATATACTTTCAAAAAAGATTTAAGAATTGTTGATTCTTCTAAGTTAGTGAGGGGCAGAGTCAAATTCTTTAAACCTTAACTGATTTTATCCTCGTTGGTGGAATGAGTGAAATTTTTTTCCTTTTGCTTCAATTCTTTCATAAGAGCAGTCATTACTTCTTTAATGAAAGTGCCCTCTACATAAAACTTAGCATTCGCAAAATGAGACTCAGTTAAGGTAAATGGCTTAGCATCAGCAATAATTGTCTTAACTTAACCATTTCTATAGTACTTGAAGCATTAATGAAGAGTGGAGGAAAGCACACCATTTTGGTGTATCCACGATCGTCCTAGTAACATATTGTATGTTGTTTTAGCATCGATCACATGAAAAAGTGGATGAGACTCTATATCTCCAATGAAAAGTTAAAGTTTAAGCTTTCCAAGAGCTCTTTGACCCCCTTGGTTGGATACTTGAATCATTAGATGACTTTGCATCATTTTATCTAAAGGAACTCCTAATTCTTTCATTGTTTTTAAAGCAAGTATATTGACTACAGAAGCATCATCCACCAAAATCCTGTTGATCTTTTGTTCACAAGTAAATCCCATGATAAATAATGGTCGATTATAAGGAGTGGATCCTAGCAGTAGATCTTCATTAGTGAAGCTAATGCTTGAGCCACAAGAATGATCTCTAGCTACAATCACAACTATATCTATATTGTCTTCATCTTTGAATTTTTTATCACCATCAATATTGTAACAAGTCATAGGGAGTAAATCTTCATTTTTGAATTGAATTGGCACGTATTCATTTAAAGTGACCGATCTTCGTGACCTTTTCCAAGTCAAATTTTTATGCTTAGATGAACTTATTTTTATCAAGGGCATTTTGGGCTTTAGAGCTTTACATTGCCATTTGATCATCTTAGTACTTATGGAGACCTTCACAGGCTTTAGAAGATTTTACTTTCTACTTCTTCGACGTGTGACTAATGTCCAGCCATCATCATCCGTATTTGCTTCTTGCAATAGATGGTTGCCCCCATTTGCTTGGAGATCCACCATTTTACTTGGGTTTAAAGGGAATCTAATGGGATTAAAAGAACCAAACTTTATGGTTCTATTTGAAAAATAAGGCACCATAGTGATTGAGGTCATGTTCGTCGACACTATTTCTTCTTCAAATTCAATCTTTCCTTCTTCATAAAGTGCCATGATTTTATCTTTCAAGATGAAAATTTTTTCTACGAGGTGGCTAACTAATCGATGATAGTTACAATAGTTAGGATCATCGACTTTATTAGCTTTTTCATGCTATTTCATCTCTAGCAATTAAATCACTTTAGTTTTCAAAAGTTCTTCTAATATATTGGCAATATCAGAATTAGGGAACGGTTACTTCTTTTCTTACCTTTCCTTCAAGGTAACTTTAGCTTTGCCTTTGTTTTTGGTCGGCGTAGATTTTAGTTCCTGAGCTTGTTTTAACTTAGGAAAGATCTTAAGAGGCTTGGTATCCATAACCATGGATTGTTTGCTGTCTCCTTTATTAGCAAAGGTTTTACCCCTTTTTTGGGGGTTTTACTTTTTTTTGCTCTTTTTCAGCTCTTGCATAAGAGGCTCTTGATTTCTAGAAGATGACATACTTAACTCCATATCATGAGCACGAGTAGCTAACTCTTCAAAGGTCTTAGGTTTGATGCCTTGAAGAATGTAATCTAAGCCCTAATTCATGCCCTGTATACACATGTCAAGTGCAGAAGGCTCAAACAATCTTTCTTTGTAGTTAAGGCTTAAATTCCTCCACCTATGGATGTAATCAATCACTGGTTCATCCTTTCATTAGTGTGAGCTAGTGAGTTCGATCATGCTGACGATGTGATGAGTGTTGTAAAGCCGATTAAGAAGTTCTCGCTCAAGTTGTTTCCAGCTATCAATCGTTCTAGGCTCAAGATCGGTATACCAATAAAAAGCATTACCCTTCAAGGATCGAATAAATTGTTTTACCATAAGATCTCTATAGGTTCTAGCATTATTACAAGTCTCCACGAAATGCACAACATGTTGGCATGGATTTCTTTTTCCATTGAACTACTGAAACTTTGGAGGTTGGTAATTTTCAGGCATCCTTAAATGATCAATCCTTGGAGAATATGGCTTTGCATATGTGTATGAAGGTTGAGTGACGTTGTCAACTTGATCTTTGATGGCTTCTTTGATAAGATCTTTGAGTTGACTTATTGTGACCACTTCATTAATCTTTCATTCTGACTCCATAGCATCTTTAGTGTTAGAGTTCTTAACATCATTTTGAGGATTTGAATGACTATTTTCACCTGAGGCCATTGATTTTTTTTCCAGTGAAAGTAGTCATCCTATCCATCAAGAAGGCAATCTATTCATCTTTTTTCTCTAATACTTACTACGAGAGTTTCGAAAGATTTTGTCAAAATTGTAACTTACTCTTTAAGTGATATCATGCTAGTTGCCATGACATTTATTACTCCAAAGCCTGATTTTGGAGGAGATTGTGGTTTAGAGCTACTGCTTGAACAAATATCTTGCTCTTGGATGATTTTTGGTGAGTTGGACTTGATCCAGAATCAAGTTGTTCAACAGGAACTTCTTCTGAGTCATGACTTGAAGAACTCTCAAAGAGTGGATTTTGGTTTAGCACTGGAGAAGTCTGATCATAAAGATCAGAAAGAGATTTAGTCTTTGCCCTAGTGCCGTAGGGATGAGTAGTGACATCAATGCTGTCTAATGAAGAGGGGTAGACTAAAGGATTAGCACGAGCAAGTTTAAGAGTTGGTTTGTTGACAAGGTTCTTCTTGGGAGCCATTACAACTTGATAACTTGAATTCTAAAGAAAAAAGATGAAAGGTAGAGATTGTCCCATTAGGCATGCCAAAAATTTGTACACACAAATTTCGTGTCAAAAAATGATCAAGAAAATTTGGAGACAAATAAATCAAATTGATTTATCAGACTTGAGTTACAATCTCTAGATGTTCTTTAAAATAAAGAAATCCTTTGATTCTTTTCTTCAATAAAAACTTTGATCCAAGGGTCTGCTAGACTTGATCTTGAATCATTGAGGTCTGCTTTAAGGATCATGTAGACTTGATCTTGATAAACAGAATTTAGCTCCTTTCTGTTGCCGAAACAGGATCAGAGAGCAGCTTCTTGAAAAACAAGAGCCGTGTTCTTCACGTTCTTCGCTTCCTTGAGAGAAAACTTCTTCAGACTTTGAGAGAACTTGAATCTTCTCTGCTTCTTCTCTTTAGGCTTTTGAATTGTGTTGAATGGCTTTGGTGGAGACACCTTTTTATAGTGCCAATGAGCCAGGTAGAAAAGAGTTCTTAAAGCATATAACTTCTTTAATAAATTTATCTTGATAAATTATCTCTTAATTAATTTAATTTAATTAGAGATAAAACTCTTTTTATTTATCTCTAAATTAATTTAAATTTAATTAGAGATAAAACTATTTTATTTATCTTTAAATTAATTTTAATTAAAGATAAATATCTATTTATGATATAATCAATTGCACATGTTGATGCAGAATTTAATTGATAATTTTTTAATTAAAAGAAATATCAATTTACATGTGGCAGTTTGTGATTGGTCAAAATTTTTCTCCTTCTACATTTTTTTCTATTATTTTTCAGAAATTCAAAAGAGGAGTAACAATTCAGATGGAGAGAGTACTATTTAGTAAAATACTAAAATAGTTAATTCTTTAAACTTTTTCAAAGAACAAATTGTGTACTTTATAAAATTCAATCTTCTTCTTTATGCATATATATATATATATAACATGCCACATTACTACTTTAATTTAAACTTTATATTCTTAACATTTTTTTGGCCAAATCGCATTCAAGTTGATTCCTAAAGCAGTGCATGCATATCTTATTATCCATCAATAATTTGTTTAAGTCTTATGTCACTTTTGAAGGTTGAAATGGAAAGGGGAGAGTCAATGAATTTCACCCATTTTGACATGGTTGAAAAAGGAGTATCAAAAGAAGAAGCACGTGATAATGTAAAAGGCTTGATGAGAAATTTGTGGAAAAAATTGAACAAGCAATAGTTAAAGAATCTGTTCGTGCACCCGACATAGTCAAAGTTGCCCTAGAAACGATACGGTGTACTTATCGGATCTTCCAATATGGGGATTTTTTTGGCATTCAAAGCGAAGAAAATCAAGATTGTGTCAAGTCAATCCTTGAACCCATTCCGATGGATCAATTCTGATAATAAGTTTGCATGGGTTTTTACTTTAATGCATAAAAGTTGCCTGATGGAGTAATACTTTTTATTTAATTACTCACCACCCAACCCATTGGTTGGTACCCACTACCCTGCACCCATTTACTCTCTAAAGTCCTAAACTTAACCCTAAATTCCCCTATTAAATCACTCTTAAGTCTCAAGTCTATCAAGCACTCTGTCGTCTAAAGCTCAAAAGCAAATCAAAGCGAATCATTGCTCGAGGGACAGAGAAGACAGGGGCCAGAAGTTTTCCCTCTTTAGATTTTAAGAAGCACCCGTGTCAGATTCTTTCGTTTTTAGAAACAAAGCTAGTTGCAATTTAGAGTGTTTCGATGGAGAATGATACTTCTAGCTTTGCTTTCTCAATTTCATCAAGGAGCTGTCTGTCCACTATTAAATCCTTAGGTGTTTCGTTTTTTTTTGGGGGGGGTGGGGGGGTTGGGTTTGTTTTCTTCATTTTATATGGTTACCGAAATGGCGTGTTCTTGTTTATGGAATTAGATCTTTGTATTAATTTTGAAGAGATTGAAGATGATAATGATGATAAGTTTATTATCAATTTTTAGCATGCAAATACACATATTGCAAAAAGTAATATATGATAAATAGAGTGTCGATCTCACAAAAAAATTGTTAATAATTTTGTTAAGTAATGAAATAATGACAACTTAATCTTATTCAAACAAACAATTAAAAATTATAAACCAAAAGTAAACTAAAATAACTAAACAACAAAGAAAATAATAATGAAGCAAATAATCAATATTAACAAAATTGGGCTTACAATTTTCCTCACCTTCATTTGAATTTGTTTTATCCTCCTGACTTGACTAAAGATACTGAGTTGTTAACATATAGTTTTAATTTATTTATAAGTATCTTCCGATGGTTTTATAAAAATATATTTTTTAACCAAATCATCCTTATGTGAATTGAATTAAACAGAAAGTCAAGTTTAGACTCTAATTTGGTTACACATGGCATGCTCATACATTCTTATATAACATGCCAATTAATTCATCATAATAAACGAATATAAATCATATGTCTTTCAATCAAAGTTTAAATACAAAATTTCTTTCTCTAAGTTCATTAGGGTTACCAAATCAATTTAATTGGTGACTAATCAATTGGAACATTAAAAACAAAATTAAATAAACAACTAAAATATTATTAAATCAAGAAAAATGGTAAAATAATCCAAAACTACATGCAAACTTCCATTATAACTTAGAAAAATATAATTTATGATGATCAATATAAACATAAAGCATTAGTGTTTCAAAAAAAGATAAAAAGATTAAAAAAGGACAAAACCTAAAAATTGTCTATCTTCGAGTTTCCCCAAATCTTTTTCTTTGATTGCAAAGCCTTGATCATTGTTCTTTCTTTTAGAAACCTTAAGTCTCCAAAATCTCTAACCCTATAAAGTCCTATAAATACTCAAAACCTTGAAAAGAGGAACTTCACATACAAGTAACACAAGCAGTTTATTAATTAAAGTTGCTAGGTTGGATCCACTTTGTTGTTTTATTAAGTTATTGTATATTGAAAACTTCTTTGACTTTAGGCCTATAAAATAATTAAAATTCTAAATTAATATATATTTTAATTATAAAGAAAATAAACAAAATTAATTTTAAAAAATAAAATTTAATAAAATTTAAATGAAAATCTTTATGACATATCTAATTTTAATGCATATAATGGGACTAAATAAATCCAAACCAACCTTTGAAGGTCATTTTAGTAATTTTGCATTAAAATCGGATCCTTAGGGTTGTTTTAGCAATATTTTCATGTCAAAATCAAACCTTTAAGGCCATTTTATTGTTATTTTTTAAACCAAGTCGAACCGAACTAGGTGTCACTTTATATTTAGTTAAAGTTAACTCTTTGATTACATTTGTAATATAACACGTGCTTCAATAAAAATGGGACAATATCCTCTGGTTAAAAATAGTCTATAGATTTCATCCAATATATCGAAGGGTCTCATCAATTATTTTTAGTGATGGAATACCCTCCTTAAATGGTGAATTGAAATTTCCAAATATTTCTAAAAGATAAAACTTTCATATTTGATTTGGTTTTCTACTAGGGTAGGAAAATATTTTCTCTTCTAACAAATGATAAAATCCAATTTACTCTTAAAAAGGAATAATGATAGCAATAACAAAGAATTTCGAAACATAAGAATTATTTTTGGAATATCAAAAAGTAAAATCAACTTTAATCAAAATTTAGAATAACACATAATTAAAAGGTACCAATTTATGGGCACTATGTGGCTCTCATCCTTCCCTACGTGTAACTAATTTAAGAACTTTATATTTTATTCTAGTTTATAGGTAGACTTTGAGATTTATTTTTTAGGGTTTTGAAAACTTTAAATTACGAATCTCAATAGGTAACTAATCACACCTAGCTCAAAAGATAGCTGGTGATTCCCAATTTCTCAACTATTTTGTAATAGCCATGCGGGAAACTACGTTTGGCATGCTATGACAAAAGGTGCTAGGGAGTTACTGGCCACCATGAATGAAGCACAAAACCAATTGGTTTTGATCAACACAGTGCAACAATTTGGAATGGATTACTTTTTTGTGAAGGAAATCACTAATACTCTTGCTAAACTTATTGATCACAACATCACCAATGATCTCTAAACTGTAGCTATGCTATTTAGCTTTTAAGTTAGAATGACTTATTCATTACCATATGTTTTTTGACAATTTTTATATCAATTTTAAGGACTAAAATGTTAGACATTTATCTAACATGCATACTCAAAATAATAATGGTGAAAATGTGCAGATGTGTTTAACGAATTCATGGATAGAGACGGAAAATTCATGGACAACTTAAGAGAAGATGTTACCAGGCTTTTGACTTTATATGAAGCATTGTATGCCAGGATGCTAGACGAACATGTTTTAGAATTGGCATTGCATTTTAGTGCTAAACATCTCTTATTACTAAGGGAAAAGATTGAGAGAAGAGCATTGCGTATGGAATGATTACACGATATAAACACAATACAGGAAGAATAACAAAAATACTACATGATACAAAAAATAACATGAATACATGGACATATCATAATTTATATAACATGAATTGCTAATGTATGAAATTTTATATAAATATATAACGTTTTAAACATGATTATAATACATAAAAATATATAAATATAGTATAAATACATAGATTTTAAGATCTCTAACTATTGAGTATCAATCTCAAAAAGCAACTCAAAAGTTAAGGTAGTTTCCCCATAAAGAATCGAGACTAGCAAACAGATGAGAACATAAAAAACATAAAATGAAACCTAGGTGAGGTCTCCAAGAAAACGCATGCCGAAAGCTCAGAAGGTATGAATTTAAATTGAAATCTCATTATGTTATCTTAGTTGTAGATTTGACAGATGTATCATAGTCATTATTTAAAGTCATTAATTTTTTTTATTTGTCACAATTTACTATAAAACAAAGTATTTGTGATTATAATAATAAAATTTTTTTATCAAACAAAGTTATAGATGACTCAAAATTTTCAAGCCAAAACAACCTTACCATTTTAACATCGATGAATCAAATCTCTTACAAAAGGAAAAAAATTTAAATTCTTGGAAGATGATCTTGTCAAAGTTGGTTACATTTGTTGTTGTTAATGGTTTTATGGTAACCGTAACAATCTCTGAGAACAATATACCTCCAAAGTTCAATTAGAGTTGGTTGGAGAAAGTAAGTGGTAGGTTTGAAAAAAGTATTGGAAGTTCTCCTTCTAGTAATAAGAAGCGCCAAGGTAGGAGGTTTTTTGTATAATATGGGGGTTAAGAAGTATATGTTAAGGCTTTGTAAGATATGCAATCATCACTCAAGCCAAAAAAAAAAAAAAAAAGCAATCTGGAGTTTGAATGTGTATGGTTTATAGAGGAGAACAATGAAATAATTACAAAGCAATAATCAAATCGATAAGAAAGGTGACGAAAGTTTCATTAATAATACATGCGATGATGTGTGCAAAGGAAATGAAGTTATTCATAATATATGCAAGCTTTAATGGAGAACAAAAGAATGGTACTGCAAAAGAATGAGTGTTGAGAAGCTCTAGCAATGGGGAACGAATCACAGGATTGATTGATGCTAAAAACATCGCTTGGCCAGAGAAATATCTAGTCAGATGTTATCGAGATTATCTTAATGTGAATTCATTTTTTAAACAAATAAAGAATGAAGGAATCAAAGAAATGAATATTAGAAAAAAATAATAAAAAATTATACTGATATCTTTTGATAACTTGAATATGGTAGAGAAGATGGAAAACTAAAATTAGGTTTGGTTAAAGAAATGGTTTGAGAAAATTGAACGTCAGTCAAAAAAAAAAAAATAAATTAACCGTCCATAGCAGGATAACCTTGATTACTAGTTATGGTGTTCCCATCTATGCTTGGAATCTTATTATACTCCAAAGTATTGCTAGAAGAAGCAAGAGTATATTGAATTGGATGGTAATACATTATAGTATCAGTCTATTTTTCAAAGAAAATATGTAGATTGCTATGCGTCAGATGTCAAAGAATGAGGATTAATCAATCTACATGTCAAGAATGTTGAATATTTAGTTAAAGAGCCCGAAGTGGGCGTAGTTTTACTACATATCGCTATTATTACAGTCAAAAACAAAATAAAAATACATTGTATTGGTACCAATTCAGGTGTTAATTCAAGTAGCAATGCACTAAGTAACTCGAGTATATACTAGAGGTTTTGCCATTTAAAAAGTGAAAAGGTAGAGTCTAGTAACAAGGAAGAAGATGATATGGAAGCTTATACGCAAGCCTCCAACATGAAAAACTATGAAGAAAACAACATTAGAAATTAAAACAGGAATAATTGTCAAATGACTTTGGTTTGGAAAAGGTTGAGCATGGAACTCAAAAGAATGGAGAAGCTTATAATTAAGGGAATGTGAAGATAAGGAGATGCGGGAGGGTTGGGCCAAGATCCAACTCCAGTCCTTTTAATGTATGGGTAGGTGATGAGCGGGATTTGTGCTTTTTAGGAGAAGATGGAGAAATGAATAAAAAATTAATCCATTCAATAGCTAATATAGTGGATCCAATCCTTGAATATGAAAGTGAAAAACTTAAGAAGAATAGAGTAAAGCAAAGGTCAAGATTAAATGAAAACTGTATAACGATATTAAAGAAACTTCAGTTAAAGGGGTAAGAAAATAGAAAGATAACTAGAAAGAAAAAGAGAAGAATCAGAAGACATTCTAGCTCCAAAGTAGTTAATTACTCTGTTTCAAATGGAGACTTTAACAATTGAAAGAAAGTGATCTTGAAGGAAAATGAAGAAAAAGGTCATGCAGAGGAAATTGAAGCAAACTCAAACATGGGGAGATAGGTGGGTCTGGTGTCAATTAGGAATGAACAGGTAATAATAAATAAGCTGATGACTCTCTAAAAAGATGTGGGTAAGAAATTAGGTATGAATTTTTTTTATATGATTTTTGGTGATCGTATAATGATATGGAGTATTATGATGATTATACATTGATCCCATTTTATTGAAAAGTGGCTATTATATCTTGTGTTGGATTTAAACAATTTTTATTTCTAGAAATTGGTTTTGTTTTGGTGTACTTTGGGAGTTTGAAGGTGTGCATTACTCTGGTTGATTCTCCATTGCATGTTTTCAACGAAGGAAAACCTGTGGGTAAGAATTTGATATGAATTTGTTATTTTAGTTGGAGGTATTGATGTTGAATATGCCACACAAGTGTACCTATAGCAACAAGTAACATAATGGAAAGTAAAAAATTGTTCTCATGAGGAATTTCACTAAAATTCCTAACTAATAGAATTAAAATAACCTAATTTTATCAAAATAAATGATTAAAAGTAATAAACTAAAGTAACTAAAGAACACAGAAAATAATTGGATTTAATTAATTAATCAGAAAAATTTTGGATTACAATTTCTCTCAATGCTTTATTTGAATTTCTTATGCTCTCTTAACTTGAATAATGAGAATGAGTTATTATCCTGGAGTTTTAATTTATTTATAAGTATCTTCTAATAATTTTATAAAAATATCCCTTTCAACCAATTTCTTATATTCCTATTCGAATCGAATTAAAGAGAAATTCATTAAGTTTACACCTTACATTGGTTACACATGATATGTTAGAATATTCTGATCTTACATGCAACTCAATTCATAATAAAAAAATGAATCTAAAACATACGTTATTTAATCCATGTCTAAATATAAAATTTCATTTTCTAAGTTCATTGAGGTTTACCAAATCAATCTAATTGGTGACTAAACAGCTAGAAACATTAAATACAATATTGAATAAATAATCCAAATATCATTAAATTTAAGAAAGAAAGTAAAATAATCCAAACACATCTTGAGTTCCATTACAATCTTAAAAAAAAAAACTAATTTAGTTTATTATAAATAATGAAAACACAAAGCAAAGAAGTTTCACCATATCGTTGGTATTACAAGAAAATTAAAAAAATAAGCAAAAAGAGAGAACTAAAAGTTGTAAGGTCTTTAGTCTTTAAATCTCCAAAATCTCTTTAGATTGTTGAATGCTTTTTGGTGATTGCTCTCCTCTTAAATAAATTAGGTTTTAAAAGTTAAAAGTCTCCAACCCTAAATTAAGTCCAAAATGATCAAATTTATAACCTACCAAAAACTAGGAAAGACAAACTTCATGCGCAAAAATTACTAGGCTAGGGCTACTTTGCTTCTTCATTCTTTTATCCTACCTTAGAAACTCCTTCAGGCTTTGAGCTTACAAAAACAAAAAATATTAAATTATTATATAATTTAATCACAAAGAAAAAAACAATAAAATTTAAGCAAAAAATCAAAGACTTAACTAATTTAATGCACAAAATATGATAAAATAACTCTATTTCATAAAGTTATCAAGTATACATATGATTTCTAGTGATTTTATGATAATCTGGAGTTTGAGGTATTGTGATGATAATATAATTGTTTCATTTTGGTTGTGAGGTGGATGTTGGATTTTATGTGGCCTTAGTTGATAGCTATTTTTGGACATTAATTCAATTTAGGTGTACTTTAGGATTTTAAAAGCACTAATTTTTCTGAATGATTTTTTGTTACATGTTTTTCAGTTGAGAAAGAATAATGAGGATTATATGTTGGAATATTAAAGTGATTTCCTATGGACTGAAGGAAAAATTTGCTAAAAGATTCTTTATCTTAACTAAGTCAATTTTGTTATGATTTTTTGATGAAAAGCATAGATAATAAATATGACACCGTGTGGCATCCTAATTAAGCGAAAGGGTCTATTAACCTCATTGATATAAGGCAAAGAAAACACTTTTAAGAGGAAAATTAACAAATTGGAAAATTATAGAGGAACTAGAAAGGGATTTGCATTCAAAGTTGAACAAAACGAACAAAAAAAAAAAAGAACAGAAAGCTACAAGCTCCAAATTTTAAGTTCATTCAGTTAGCTTTACAAAAGTGTAGGTCTTGCATTTTTTAAAGTTCGTTTAAGCATAAGGTGAGCTAAGTTTCTCTAGTTGCGCAGCAGCCCCATTATGTTTCATGCCAAGGCATTCGAATGCCTAGCTAATTCTCCCAGGTCCTTAGTTTTTAGTCTTCTTTTAAGACATTCAAATGCCTCAAATAGGTGTCAAATTTACCATAAATAACCTTATCCAAGTCCTCACAATCATTCATCCATTAACATTGAATTATGAGTGCATTTGAGTGTCCAGTTTTCACCTTTACACTAGATTTTGTTTCAGTTTTAGGTGTGTTTTAAAATTGCTTTGATTTTCCCCCCCAAAAAGGGTGTAATTATTTTATTTCATTTGAACCCCTTTGCAAAGCTCCGTTTTAAACCATCCTAACTTTTTTTTTTTTTTAATTGGTTTCTAATGCCCAAATTGAAATTATATCCAACCTTGTCTCTAACCTTGTTCGGTTGTTTCTTTAAGTATCTGAAACTCTTATTAGACATATTCTGACAAGTTCTCATTTTTATCTTTTGCAGTTAATTCATATTATATGTGTTAAGTATGCCTTGTTGTGATTATTTTGTTAGATCATGTTCACTCAAAACTCGTTTTTCCAATCATTTTATTAGTCTGGTGAGATTATTGCAGATCGGTCTCAAGCGATTTTCGTCTAGTTGCCAAGGAACATCTCAAGATTATTCCCCAATAAGTTTAACATGTGGATGCTATGAGAATCATGTAATCATTAGTGCAAAAAAATTATTCCTTAAACTTCACCGAGTGCCAAGGGAATCATCCAATGCAAAATGTTATGTGACCATTGTTAAATATAAAATGAAATATTTGATTTATGAAAATTTCATAACCATATTTACATATTCTTAATGTTCTCATGATTATCCATATTCAATCTTTGTATCAATTAATCTCTAACTTACATATTCTTAATAAATCAACTTGAGATGTTTAAAGTAAATAGAATTTCTCATTTTTAAAAATAATTAACGCAATGTTCCTGAGTTAAGATCATTCATAAATTTTTGCCAAGCTCTGGTAAACATTTTATTAATCATCATTAATCCAAGAACATCCTTTTCAAAATGAGAAGATAAACCAAAAATTTTAAATAAAGGAATTTTATACTTCGCCAATTTTTAGGGAATATAAAAGATTTTTCAAATGATGAATCCAAATCATTTTCAAATAATGTATTTTTATTAAGGAACTATAGTTAAATACCATTAGCCTAAGTCAATTGTATTTAGATTTTGAATAATGCTTGATCAATTGGCATCGAGTTTAGGGTATTAAAGTGGTGTTAATCATTCCCTATGCACGACCATCTCCTAAGCCCAAGTCACTCTATTGTTTTCAGTGTAGACTTTAAAATCCATTTTTTTAAAGTAATTTCAAAAGTTTTAAAAGGTTTGATTTTAGTAGTTGTCTAATCAAACGTAGCCTAAAAAATGGTGGCAACTTTTATTTCCCAATTATTTCATATTAACCATACAGGAAAAGTCGAGCGAGCAATTTGCTCCAATAATTCAACCCCCACACAAGACAAATTTTTTTCAAGTCTAATTTGCTCTTAGAGATTGTATTTCGAGAAAGGGCATGTTACGACGAACTCAATTTTCATTTTTATACTAGAATTCAACCTCCACTTCACAATGGTTTTTAAAAATTTTATTATAATTTTTATCAATCATTAAATATATATTATTTAAATTTTAAAAATAATTAGTAAAATATTTATTTATAATTTTTCCTTGAGTAGATTAGATACAAAATTGACCCATGAGTCAATGTATGATCAAACTATTTTAAATACATCATCTAAAAATAAAAAAAAATTAATTCATAAAATGAAATAAAAATTCTTTTTTAACTTTTGTTTTGCACTTACGCATTTGGCTCATTTGATTGGTATGTACTCCCTTTGCTGAATGAGGAGAGTTTGAACCCTTTTCCCAAATTTTAAATTTGGCCAAAAACAAACTTCTTTTCCTTGAGTAAGTTATGTACAAATCATAAAGTGATTTGCGAGTCAATTAAATTCTCACCAATTAAATTCACATATTTAATATGTTGTAAAGTGTTTACTTTCTTAGGAAATGTAATTTTTCTTTGTAAATTACTTTTCCACAATCATGGTAACGTGATTCTCATGAGAAAAGATGGAAAATTAACTTTGTTATGTCGTTGAAAAGTTAAAAAAAGCTTTAAGACACCAAATTGAAAAATAGTACTTAAATCTTTTTCTTTCCTTTAATGAATATTGGTGTTGCAAGAGTTCCTTTTTGAAATATAGGAGAGGAAGATGCAATTTGGATTGGCATATAGTGCAACTTGTCCAATATATTGGGTCATACGGTACTCCTCTATTCTCTTGCCGGATCGAGATATCCTCTATTTTGCCTAAAAATATAAAATTACCCTTATTTATATATTTAAAAATTGGTAGCTAATTTTTTCCTAACCAATACTTTTACTGATTATAAAATCATGAAAATTGAATTAATTTTAAAATTATTTTAATTATTATCAAATTAAATTTGAATTAAATTACATTCTAATTAAAATACATAATAAATATTTAAAACTTGTTTAATTAATCATCTATTAAATTTGAGATAAATATACAATATTTTTATTTAACATAAATTAATTATTATTTAACCAATTTCATGATGGGTTTGTTAATAATAAATTAATGTTTTTCAAAAATAAAGATCTTTGAAAATTTTAAAAATTAATAAGATTTGCATTTTATTTGATTAGAGTAATTTTGAAAGTTACCACCATATTCTTAGTAAAGGTTTTAATGAAGCAAACCTATCAATGTAACTTTCTCATGGTTTTCATCTACAATCTTCCATGTATACTAAATACTGTAATATTACTTTTCCAGCAATCATATTCATGACAACCATATTCTTAGGAGTCATATTTTATTGAAATCTTGACATGGGAAAGCAATAAACATCCCCTTAAATCAAAATCAAAATCAAAATCACTTCATTATAATGGCTCGTACGACTGACTGATTGATGCTGCTTTACTTGTAGCAAGAAAACTCGAATCCAAGCCATTACATCAAACCCCACCATTGTTAAAAAATCACTGAAATTGGATAGTAGTAAAAAAATAATGAATGATATATATAGTTAGATTTTAAGAAATTTATAGTTGAATTTAATAATATATTTTGTATTTATAGTACATTAGATTTGTTTATGGTTAAATTGAGTCTTGGTCCTAACTTTTTTCAAGTCCGTTACCCATGCATGACTCAGCCTGTAAGCTTGTTTACTATTTAAAAATATTAAAATTTTATTTTATTATTAATAGTTTCATATTTTTATAATTAAATTTAAACATTTTTGTTTGATGAACAAAGATTTTTGCTAAGTAGGCTACCTGGCTTTTAAACAAGTCTATTATACACGCAAAATTTCAAATGTATTTTATATTTTTATATCGATAAAGAGTATTATCTTTTTAAAATCTATTTAAATTTTAAATTTTTATATCAAATAAATGGCTAAATATTTTTAATTAACTTGAAATATAACATGCATGATTTATAGGAATAGAATATAAAATAAAATGATCTAATTAAATAAATATAAATTGCACAAATTTTTTTATGAAAATATAAAGTTAAATTAATTTTACATTAATATTAACCAACGATAACTATGAGATACATCTTGACTGACCCTCATTTACATGCAATGGTTATTATAGTTTTTGTATGCCTTATTAACATGTCTTCTTTCTTGGTGATAATTTTGCATTTTTATTTTTAAATCAAATCTTTTAAAAACCACCAAGGCAATATTTCATTTCATTATCTTTCCAGTGCTTCATATGAAACATCTTTTTCAAATTAAATTTAAAATTTATTCTTAACTATACATTTTACTTCACCTCCGAGTTATATAGTGGAATCCTATTATTTTCATAAATTCATTTAACAATAAATGGGGATTATATGAAGATGATGGTAATTTAAAACTGAGAAAACCGAGATAATACATGGCTAGAAAGTAGCGATTTAGGGCGTCATGAGAGCACAAATCTTTTCCCATGTGTGCTTGACTCTTAGACCTGCTTATCAAACTCTAGTACACTCAGACCTTAAAATTAAACTTTTGAGTTTGTTAACTCAAAATATCTATTTTAATAGGTGTCAAATCATACCTAGCCCAAATGATCAATGGCAACTCTAATTTTTTGGCCACTTTGTAGTGGCCATCAAAGATTATTCAGATGAGCAATTCATCAAACAAGCTTCCCCAAATCCTAACACAAGAAACACTCCTTTCTAATTGGTGTCATGCCAAAATCCCATCTAGGATTATTTTTAATTCGAGGGTGTATTTATGCCATTATTGTCGGCGTGCATTACAACACCATTATTAATATTACAATCAAGATAAAAAGATAAAGAAAAAGAGAAAACTAAGAATTATATGGTCTTAGTCTTCAAACTTTTTCTGAATCTTCCTCTCTGATTGCAAAGTCCTATTGGTTACTTTCTCTTCAGAAAACTAGGGTAAATAATACTATAGAGTCTATATGCCTCTAATTCTAGAACGTTCTAATAATAGCAAAACCTTCAAAAAAGAAACTTGGCCTACAAGTAACTTGAGTAGTTTTGTTTGGAAATTTATCTATCTAGGTCCCACTTGCTTCCTTAATGTGTTGTCATGCCTCAGAAACTTCAAACTTCTTTAGGCTTTGGGCCTAGAAAAATTAATAAAACTATTGAAGTACTATGTAATTTAATTATAAAAATAAATAAAACTAATATGAAATAAATCAAAAATTAATTAAATATAACTAAAAACATCTAAAACTTAGCTACTTTAGTGCACATAATAAGGCTAAATATCTCTATTTTATAGAGTTGTCAACATGGTTTGGATACAAATCCTAACAAGCTAGACTTAAAAGATAGGTGTACCCCATATTTCTATGTATATCTATATGTTATATTTTTATTTTTAGGCTCCGTATCATTATCATTTTAATTATTTTTGAGGACGAAGTTATTGAGATGAATCATTCACTTGACTTAACCCTAAATAATTGCTATGAAATGACCATTATTTTAGAGTCACCGCAATCTAGTTTGGCTAGGTAATATTGGTCACTTACCAGAGTTTGTCGGTCAAGGGCTACGAAACCCATGAAAACAAACTCCTAGGTCTACGTTAATGCCAAAGATCATATGAAAGAGTCCAAGAGTCAGTTACAATCACAAGTAAAGATCAATCCTTCTCATGATGCCCAGTAATCGATATCTTATTGATCACATGTTAACTTAGAATTTGATTTTTATTTAGTTTCACAATCTGGTATTTAATTATAACTCCCACATTTCAAAAATGTTTCAAAATCACAAATTTATTATTTCGTTAGAGAAAATAAGATTTTCAATTGAAAATCAAAATATCTTTTATACCCTACTCAAAGACTAGAGGAACACGAAAGGTTTTATCATTATCTTTTTCCCAACCCACTGAAGAGCCAGAGGAATATGAAAATTTTTTTAAAAGGTCAAATATCTTACATAAATACGAAAGATTTTATTTTCATAAAACTAAAAAAAATCTCAATTTTCATTTTAAAAAGGGCATTTCATTATTAAAATAATTCGTAAAAGCCCTCTCATATTCTAGGAGACATTCTGCAAGCTACTTTAACCTGGAGACATTATCTTAATTTCTTAAATTTTTGATTTTATAAAATTATAAAACTCATCCTATGACTCGATTTCTACAAGAAGTATGAAACTAGAATCTAAGGACTCGAATTTGGTTGAAAAGACCAAAATGTCACCTAAAGTATACCTTCAACATGAAGTATCTCTGTAACTCTAAAGGACTCGGTTTTAATGCAAAAGTATTGAAATATCCTAAGGGTATACCTTCAACGTGAAAGTATCAAGGTAACCTTAAAGGACTTTAAAATAATTATAAAAGATGAACCTATCCCTAATGCACACCTTCATCATGAAAGAATTCAAGTGACCACATAGGACTTGGTTCTAAGAAAAATTACCAAAATACCTCTAAAGTGTATCTCCGACATAAAAGTATTTCGGTACTTGAAAAGACTAAGTTTCATTATAGAAAAGATGAACCTATCCTTGTTATGTACCTTCAACCTAGAAGTGTCCCAATTATCATAAAGAACTCGATTCTAGAATAAATTACCAAAATGCTCATAGGAATTACTTTCATCACGAAAGCATCTCGATAACCCTAAAAAGCTTGATAATGATAAGAAATGATAATTTTACCCTATATAGGTAACTTAGATATTAAGGATGACCTAAGAGCAAAAATTGCTAATAGGTCCCTAAGTTTTTGAAAATTCGATTTTAAAACCAATAAAGCTAAAAATGCTAGAAATGTCTCTAAATGACCAAAATACCCTAGATACGTATTTAGACATGAAAAAAGACCATTTGACCCTAAAACATAAGGCTGTACTAAATGGTCCCTTTCTAACTTTACAAAATAGTCCCCATATGAAATAAAATACACAATCAAACATCAAACAAATAAAATTAACATGGAAAACATACCAAAAATCAACAAAAAGATTTGGCCAAACACCCTTGGCCTTGGAACAATGTTTTTCCTTTTTTCCTAATAAGTTTTTAAACTTTTTTATTTTGCAAAAAAGTCCCTAATGGGTTCCAAATGCATGAAACATATTTAAATACATCAAAATATACATGAAAACACCCCTAAGGGTCCTATGAAGCATTTAGCCAAGTTTATATAGCCTTAAAATTTTTTTTGCAACTTTTGTAATTGAGTCTTTATATTACTAATAAACACCAAACTCATCAAAATCAACATGGGAAACATACCCAAAATCACAAAGAGATTCAGTCAAGTACCTTTGTCCTTGGAATAAATTTTTTAAAATTTTACAAACAGATCCTTAAAATTTTAAAAATTACAAAAAGGCCTCAAAAAAGCATAAAATGCATTTAAAACATGTTTAAAATGTGTGAAAAATACTCCTAATGTGCATGGAGCATTCAAATAGACATAGGTGGCCTTGAAAAAAATTTAATTTTTGCAATTTGATCTTTACAGTTTCCATAATTGCAAAATAACCTAAAAATCAAAACATCACAAAATCATCCTTGTATGTTTTGGCCAAGCATGGAAATACCCTTCTAAGACCTTTAAAATTTTGGAAAAATTATTTTTAGGTCCCTACAACTTCTAAAAAATCACAAAATAATCTAAATAATCATAAAAACAACAAATAAAATTAAATCAAAGGTCACCATGAATTCAACCTTCACCCAAAAAAACACTAAATGAAAATTTTATAACATAATAATCATATATCCTAGTTCTACCAAACTCAAATCAATATCGTCATGTAAAAAATCATAAAAAATAAAAATATAAACATGTTGTATCGACATATTAACATGAAAAATCTAGGGAACATAATATCAACATGAACATATATATATCAAAATAACATCATATCAACAAAAATATATTTCATGGAGAAAATCAAATTATTATTAGGAAATCAAACATAACAACTAAATCAAAGAAAATTCTTCATAGCCATCATGCTTGGCCTTTCAACATGGATAAAAATTCATGAGCATAAGCATGATTTTGCCTTACTAAAAGGAACATAAATAAATGAAATGAAAAAAAATAAAAATTTTCTAAGTATTTTTACCTTAAAAATGTATAAAACTTGATTTCTTTTCTTAAGTATTTTAGCCATTTTTGATTGGAAGACCTCCTATTGAACTATCCTCCCTCTATTTAAAGAGGAATTGGCCAAGGTGGTGAAAAGTCTGGCTTTCATGATGGTTTAGATAATAAAATCTAAATGACAAAATTTAATTCTGATTAAATTAATTTTCGTATAATTGAATTATCAAATTCTGAGACCAAAATGAATATTCACAAATTTTGAAAATGTATGAATAAATAAAATTATAATTGCAAATTTTATGAAAAAAATGAAAAAATGAAGTGGAAGGACAAAATTATAAGAAATTAAAAGTTAAAAATTGATAAATTTAAATATGAATTTAGTCAAATAAAAGGCCCAATTAAATTTTTATATAAAAATTTTGGATCCAAAAGAATTAATAAAATTTTAGAGAGAGAAAAAATTTATTGGGCCTTGTTAAAAATCAAAATGGGCCTAATTGGGCCTTGTTGGAAGCTTAATAAGCTTGTTGGAATAAACAAAATTGGGCTTGTTGGGCTTGTAGAGAATGAAATGAGCTTAGTGGAAAACAAAAATAGCTTGGCAATTTTGCTGGGCTTGTTAAAAAATTAATAGGCTTGTTGGGCCCATTAGCAAAATTTGAAAGTCTTAAGCCTATTAAAGAGTTTTAGCCTAAAAATAAAAGGAACAAAATTTTCTTACAAAATTCTAACTATTGAGCTCTGAAGGGAATTTTCATAAATTTTAGGCGTAAGAGAAAAGCAACTTACAATCCTAAACTTGTAAAATTTATAAGAAATAGGACTTTATGGAAGAAAATTGATATCTAAAGGATTGGAATTTCAAAAATTCATATTCAAGATTAAACTGTGAAAAATTTTATAAAAAAATTTTATAAATAAAAAAAGCTCGTATTTTGGAACCGTTAAAATTCCAAAAAATATGTTCAAATTTATAAAAATGGATTAAATTTAATATATTACTCAAAAAATAATTTATAAAAATAATAGAGTTGAAATATTAAAATTCATGACAAATTTTATTGGAAAAATTTTGCAATCATTACACTCGTGGAACAGTGAAAAATTCAGATTAAATACCAAAATTAACAACTTGACACCTCATGGTATAATATACTAACACGAATTTTTCTGGAAAGCTTTAGATTTTTTAGAATGCATATCGGCATAAATGCTTTACCTATATCAAGAAAAATATACGACGGTTGACCCTCCAAATGTTACAAAAAAAGATCTTAAAAATTTTTAAAAATAAAAAATTTAATTGTAATATCATTTACAAAGACATTTTTCAAAATTTATCAAGAAAATGTTAAAAACCTAACTTTTCTCTTGGATATTCGTCCTTTTTATTCGAGATTTATTCTCTACGACCTTCGAAATTGTACTTTTTCAACCACATGCATATGCAGTCAACTAGGCATGATAAAAAAGGTCTTGAAAATGCGCAGTCTACTTAAAAGAAATCAGTCCCCACTAGGGTGGCTACTAGGTTCTCAATTATAGATATTTAAACTACAAGAAAAAGAGGGCACAGATGAAATTAGGTGTCTATAGTTGTCTCTCTTTGGTCATTGCTGAAAATCAGGAACAGGGCAAAGTCCAAATAGACACTATTTCGTTCGGGCAGTAAATTCTTTAAAAAAAATAAAGTAAATAAAAACATGTACTTTAAAACAAAATAACTAAAAAGAGAACCTTAGGTCTAAGGCAAAACCTAGTTTAAAACAGCCAACAAAGGTGAAACATAAGTTTAAAAAGGTTGACCAAGATAAAACCATACGAATCAACTAAGGGTGACCAGGGTAAAACCTATGTCAAAAAGGGTTGACCATGGCAAAAACATATGAGTCAACTAAGGGTGACCAGGGTGGAACCTAAGTTGAAAAGGGTTGGTCGAGATAAAACCAAATGAGTTCACTGAGGGTGACCAAGGCTACACCTAAGTTGAATAAGGTTGACTAGGATGAAACCATATGAGTCAACTTGGAGTGATTAAGGCAAAACCTAGGTTGAATAGAGTTGATAGGGGTAAAACCATACGAGTGAACTAAGGAATGTGATGCCTAGGTCAAAAAAGGTTGACTATGATGAAACCATATGAGTCAACTTGAGGTGACCAAGGTAAAACCTAGGTCGAATAGGGTTGGCCAAGATGAAAGTATACAAGTTAACTTGTGTTTTCACATTTTAGTGCTAATTTCGTCTAGACCGAGGCCATTATCTATTTTTGGGCTTTCTAATTTGGGTATAATTATAGGATAGAACCATTAGCTACTTTTGGGATTTTTCATTTTGGTGCCAATTTTGACAGGGGTGAAACCATTAGTTACTCTTGGGCTTTTCAAATTTTGATGCCAATTTCATGAGGACGAAATGATCAATGACTTTTGGGCTTTTTCATTTTGCTATTAATTCCATTTAGCTCGAGGCCATTATCTACTTTTAGGCTTTTGGGCAGGCTAAGTTCATTTATTTTCTACCAAATGAAGAGAACCTAAAAAAACTCCCCCGATCTTTTTGCTTAATCGGACAAAGTTGACTTAAAGCCTGCTTTTCACAAGATCGAATGAAGAGGCTATCTTACTCTATTAGTTCCTAACAAAATGAAGTTAACAAATGAAATTTTGCCAATCTTTCGCTTTAATCAGACAAAGTTGACTTAAAGCCTTATTCACCTACCTTTCACAAGATCAAATGAAGAGGCCATTTTAGTCCACCAATTTCTAGCCAAGTGAAATTGACAAATAAAACTCCACCAATCTTTTATTCTAATCGAATGAAATTGATTTAAAGCCTTATTCACCTACCTTTCACAAGATCAAATGAAGAGGCCATTTGTCTTTATCAATTCCTAATAAAGTGGGGTTGATAAATAAAAACTCTATCAATCTTTTACTTAATTGTATGAAGTTTACTTAAAGCCTTTTTCACCTACCGTTCACAAGATTGGATGAAGAGAGCATCTTACTCCATTGGTTCCTAAGCAAGTGAAGTTGACTTAAAGCCTTCCTTGCCTATCTTTCATAGGATCGACTGAAGAGGCTATTTTACTTCACCGCTTCATCACTCAGTGAAGTTGACAAATAAAATCCTTTTGCTTAATCTAACAAAGTTGACTTAAAGCCTTCTTCACTTACCTTTCGTAAGATCAAATGAAGAGGCCATTTTTAAATATCATGAAATTGGTAAAACCTCATCAATTCGATTCTAATTGTTGCCAATTTCTTATTTTTCTTGATATGTTGTTAAAGGTTTGAATCATTGAAGGGCAATTTCATTTGTATCACATGAAATCTTCTTCTAATCTTGACTTCAAGAATTTGAGAATTCCTTAATTGTTCCTAAAAAGTATTAAATAACAAATTATTATTTATCAATTCAATGATACAACTTATGTAAGTAAATAAGAGTCAACATTTCGTTGCTTGGAACATGTTTACATACCCCATTAAAATCATGAGAAGTATCATACTTAATCTAAATTCCAAGACTTATAGAATGATATCACCTTCTTATTCTAACTTGGGGAAAAAATCTACTTGATCAAAAAATATGGAAATTTTAAAGTGATTTCAACCATGAATTTCCAATATCAAGGATAAAGGACATGTTATTTCCATCTTTTGTTTTTAAGGCTTTCTTATGATTGATGATCACCATGTAGGATATATTTGAGTGAAGTGAATTTATGAATTTAAAGGCATAAATTATGTAGCATTGCAAGAATTTTTCTTGAAGGACTCGATATAAGAAGGTCAAGATTTCTAAAGACCAAGTTCATATGAACATTCTTTTTTATTGGAATTCTTTAAAAGGCAAATAGTCAACTTATACCACCCTTTTAATCTTCAAATACAATAGTTCAACAAGTGTTAAACTAATACTAGTAAACACTAAGTCTTAAAAAGATAATTTGGAAGGCTTTTGGAGAACACTAATTCATAAGGTTCAAAAGTTCTCAATATTTGGACAATTGAATCAAAACTTTTTGCTGATGTCATGAGATTTTCAAAAGTTTTGGATCATTTCTGAATTGGCATGGAAGAGTTCTTTTCCATTGCTGGGCTACTTTTATCAGCTTAGAAGCAATTTCAAAGCTTTTAAGTTTGTTTTAAATTGCCCTTTTAGGGTTTACACCTTAGAACTTCATCTATTTTTCTTTTTTCTTTCATTTTTTTCTTTTTCCTTTTTAATTGATTGCCTCATCAATAGAAAAGGTTGCATCATGAGGCATATTTTCATTAATGTTATCTTTATGTATCATCAATTTCCCTATAAAGGTGGATTAAGATTAGTTATTATAAGGGTCCTTAGACTAGTGTAAATCATTAAATGATCTGGTCTTTCAATCATTGGGCTATCATTACTGTTATCAGTTTGTTAAAGCTGCTTATAGGTAATTTTAGAGACCACATATCCTCTATCATGCTCTTTTTCTTCTGTCCCTAGATGGTATGCACCACCCAATTTGACTTTTTGGGTTTGTACACTCTCTTAGAACTTATATTTAGAACTATGATCTTTTTTCAATCTTTTCGAACTCTATTTCTATGATAAGTTTGGTCATGCCCATCTTATGCTAGCGAACATGCTCTGTATTATTACTATTTTGATTTTGGATTTTGCGACACTTTTGCTAATCAGTAGGATAAGCATTAGTTATTTTATGAAAGAAGTGGATACAGCTTTCGTCTTTTTCTAAACCTCTTGAGGTTGTTGAGTGATGAAAGGTTAGGGATGAGGACACAGTCTGAATGAATTTCCTTATGTTCTTTACTTTCTATGGTCTTTTCTTTCGTCAACTGTGGCTCATTGGCATCTATTGAAAAAATCACTTTCTCATCCCATATATAGCACTTGTTGCCTCTTGGTGAACTTTAGGGTTAGCATGAATATGTATTATGGGACTGGCTCTCAAATGCTGAGTATTGTGAAGTGGCCTGTACTTCTTTAGATTTCCTAGCAGAAATGTTGGTGTGCAGAACTTTCTTATATAACATTTTTTCCTCTTTTTACTTCCTTGGGTGGTTTGAAGTATTCAAAGCTCTCGTTATTGTTTTGGATTGTTTCAACTCGTCCAATTGAGTAGCTTTTCTCTTTTCTATCTTGTGGTTTTGTGTCACCTCAAATGGAAAAAATAACTTAAATTAGTTTGTATGAATATGCATATGTCATATTAACATTAATCTTTAATATTATCTTTGCATGGTTGTCAATGAATGGAAAATCGATATATAGATTAATAAATGAATGAATATATGAATGAGTGAGTGTATAAGGTAGCATTTAATGGCATGAATTGGATGCTAGGCAATTAGCTAAATATCAAACATGAAGATTATGGTAAAGGCAAGAATCAAAAGTATTCAATTCAAGATTCAACACCACTGTTTCATTGACTAAAACTTTGATTTATCCATTCATTATACAAAGCCATATTTACAGGATTTAAAAGAAAAAGTAGCCAAAAAGGACAGCATTTGCAAGTGCTTCATTTTTCTAGCTATGTTAGTCCTTCTAAGAGATTTTCATAAATCCTAATCATTCTCTTCTTAAACCCTATATATACAAAAATCATTGTTCCTTGATGTTCTAATATTTCCCATAACGCAATGGGAATTTAGCAACAACATTTGACCTTGGTTTAACTCGGATTACACCATCATCGAGTTGATCTTGAACTTTCTTTTGAATTCATTATGTTTTTCTATAGAATACCTTGTAATCTTGCATGCTTTTCACTATGTGCATTGATGTCATAACATTTGGGATAAGGGAATAGATGCAAAATTAGGTGTCTTTGCTTCACTCACGTCTAGCAAGACACTGGATCCAACCTTTAAGTCTTCACAAGTGTTAATTTGAACATTTTTTCCTTTACCTCTCAGATCTCATGCCTTATTTCTTTGACTACTCCCTTCAAGCTTTTGACCCTATTTATTAGTCTATTAAGCTGATTTTTCATTCCTTGAATTTCATGTCTATACACTTCTTTTATGTACTCAAACATGCTGATTTTTACCTCTAAATCATCATCCATGTCTTGATCTTTAAAATACAATAAATGGAATAGCTTTAGTGTATTATAGAAATTATGAATGCATGAGCATGTAAACAAAAAAAAATGTGAACCTACAGATGTAGAAATTGCATGAGTGAATTTACAAGGTTTCATGGGATATGTATGTCAGGCCAAAAATTTAAAAAAAATCCTTATAAGTTTTCAAGAGAATCAAATTATAAAAGTAAAAGGTTAGAAGCATTCCCCTATGTGTACCTAATTTGGTAACTTATACAACTGGGTATGGCTCTAACTAGGTGAGGCAGTAACAGTTCACTATAAGGGATTCATCTTTGACATCCAAATATGTTCTCGAAGTGCTCCCTAAGCCTGAAATGGACTAACAAGGTACCTTAAAGGGTTCAATTCGAGTGAGAGTATTTTCTATGTTGGTAACAAGGCTAACACCTTGAGTAGGTATAGGAATTTACACACATTTTTCCTGGCCCAGATAGAGGCTAACACCTCAACAAGCAGAGCTACTTCACCCCCTCCTAAAATATTAGGTAACCGATGCCCTCCCCATATGCCTAAAGGAGAGTTTAATGGTATGCATGTTTACAATGTGTGTGGGGGAATGAATAAACCTTCCATGACTTGACACTTTCAAAAATAATAATACCCCTATCCAAAATGCCTTACAAAAATGCTACAAAAGAAACAAAAAGGTTAGTAAAAATGAAATATATATCGAAATCTCCATATAAATCAAAAATATAATAAAAATTTGTTTTGAAAATATCAATTGAAACCGAATCAATCAAACTTTAGATACATGTGATTAATTTTAGGCCTGACTCTCTAATTATCCCCAATGGAGTCATCGAGCTATCGCAACATGGCTTGGATATGAATCCTGACTAACTGGACTTAAAAGGTAGGTGTACCCTCATTCCTATGTATCCTATATGTTATTATTTTTTTATTTTTAGGGGCCTTATCATTATCATTTTTATTACTTTTAGGGATAGAGTTATCGAGATGAATCATTCACTCAATTTAACCCTAAATAATGATTCTGAAATAACCATTTATTTTGGTGTCACCATTAATTTATTTTGGTTAAGTGAGATTGGTCATCTACCAGAGTTTGTATGCCAAGGGTTATGAAACCCACAAAAACAAACTCTGAGATCTGCGTTAATACCAGAGACCATATAAAAGGGTATGAAAGTTAGTTACTATCACAAGTAAAGATCGATCCCTCTCATGATACCTAGTAATCGGTACCTTATTAATCACATGTTAACTTAAAATTTGATATTTATTCCATTTCAACATTTGGTATTTAATTATAATTCTCATATTTCAAAAATCTTTCAAAGTCTCAAATTTATTATCCCTTTAGAGAAAATTGAGTTTTCAATATTTTTTAAAATTTAATTATCTTTGGTACCATACCGGAGGATCAGAACAACACGAAAGGTTTTATTATTATCACTTTTCTACCCCACCTGAGAGCCATAGGAATACGAAAAGTTTTTTAAAAAAGTCAAAATATCTTATGTACTTCACTGGAGGACGTAATATGAAATATTTTATTTTCATAAAATTAAAAAAAAATCCCAATTTTTATTTTAGAAATGGGCATTTTATTATTAAAATAATCCGTATAACCCCTCCCATATTCTGGGAGGCATTCTATGAACTACCTCAACCCGGAGACATTGTCTTAATTTTTGAAAATTTTGATTTTATAAAATTATAAAATTCATCCTAAGACCCAATTTCTACAAAAAATATGAAACTAGAATCTAAGAATCGAATTTGGTCGAAAAGACCAAAATGTCCCCTAAAGTATACCTTCGACAGAAAAGTATCTCGGTAACTTTAAAAGACTCGATTTTAATGTAAAATTACTAAAATATCCTTGGGATATACCATCAATACGAAAGTATCCCAGTAACCCTGATGAACTTTAAAATGATTATAAAATATGAAACTATCCTTAATGCACACCTTCGTAATGAAAGAATCCTGGTGACCACATAGGACTCAGCTCTAAAAAATTACCAAAATACCCCTAAAATGTACCTTCAATATATAAGTATCTTGTTACCCTAAAGTACTAAGTATCAACAAAAAAAAGGTGAACTTATCCCTGTTATGCACCTTCGACCTATAAGTATCCCAGTGATCATAAAAAACTCGATTTTAACACAAATTACCAAAATGCCCTTAGGAACTACCTTTGTCATAAAGTGTCCTACTAACCTTAAAGGGCTTGATAATGATAAGAAATGATCAATTTTACCCTAAATAGGTAACATGGATATTAAGGGTGACCTAAAATACAAAAACTACTAATGGTCCGTAAGTTTTCAAAATTGCATTTTAACCCCAATATGACTAAAAATGCTTGAGATGTCTCTAAATAACAAAAATACCTTATATAGGTATTTAGATACGAGAAATGACCATTATGACCCAAAAATACAAAGTTTATTAAATGGTCCTTAAACTTTTCTAACTTTGCAAAATAGTCCCTATATGAAATGAAATACACAATCAAAAATCAAACACATCAAAATTAACATAGAAAACACACCAAAAATTCACCAAAAAGATTCAGGAAAACACCCTTGGCCTTGGAACAATGTTTTTCACTTTCTGTAATTAAGTCCCTAAACTTTCTAATTTTGCAAAAAGATTTCTTATAGGTTACAAATGCATGAAGCACACTTAAGCACATCAAAATATATATAAAACACCCCTAAGGGTCCCATCAAGCATTCGACCAAGTTTATATGGCCTTAAAAGGTTTTTTCACAATTTACAATTTAGTCCCTATATACCAAATAAACACTAAACTCATCAAAATCAACATGAAAAACATACCAAAAATCACAAGGAAGATTCAGCCAACTACCTTTGGCCTTGGAACAAATTTTTGCAAGTTCTCCAAATAGGTCCCTAAGAATTTTAAAATTACAAAAATTCCTAAAAAAGTTAAAAATGCATAAAATGCATTTAAACATGTTTAAAATGTGTGAAAAA
The DNA here is from genome assembly GCA_038381835.1 of Adansonia madagascariensis. NCBI lineage: Eukaryota > Viridiplantae > Streptophyta > Magnoliopsida > Malvales > Malvaceae > Adansonia > Adansonia madagascariensis. Next base: position 35,076 of record JBBYHL010045632.1, read on the forward strand.
CACTCTTAAAGGTGCATGGAGCATTCGACCAAGAAGAGTTGTTGTGAAAATAAATTTTTCAATTTTTCAATTTGGTCCCTACGCTTTCCATAATTGCCAAATAACCTAAAAAATTAAAACATCACAAAATCATCCTTGTAAGTTTAAGCCAAGCATGGAAATACCTTTCCAAGGCCTTAAAAATTTTGGGCAAATTATTTCTAGGTCCCTACAACTTCTAAAAAATCATAAAATAATCCAAATCATCACAAACCAATAGTCAAATTAAATCTAAATGCCACCATGAATTTGGCCTTCACCCAAAAATACACCAAACAAAAAATTTTTAACATAATAATCATATCTCCTAATTCTACCAAGCTCACATCAATATTGTCATGTAAGAAATCATAAAAAATGAACATATAAGCATGTTTTATTAACATATTAACGTGAAGAATCCAAGGAACATATTATTAACATGAACATATATATATATATATAAAAAACAAATCAACATCGTATTAACAAAAATATATTTCATTGAGAAAATCAAGTTATTATTAAGATATATCAAACATAACAACTAAATCAAAGAAAATTGGTCATAGCCATCATGTTTGGCCTTTCAACATGGGTCAAAATCCATGAGCATAGGCATGATTTTGGCTCACTAAAAGGAAGAAAAATAAATGAAATGAACAAAAACTAAAATTTTTTTTGGTATTTCTGCCTTAAAAGTGTAGAAAACTTGATTTTTTTTCTCAAGTATCATGGCCATTTTTGCTTGGAAAACAATTAGCCTTCTCTTGAACTATCCTCTCCTTATTTAAAAGGGGGATTTGGCCTAGGTGGTGAAATGATCACCTTAGCCGAATGGCCTCTAGACTTATCTATTTATTTTATATTTTCTTGATTTTTATTAATTAATATTATCTTTTCTATATTTTTTTTCTTTTCTGATAAAATTTAATTAATAAAATTTGTATTTTTCTTGAAGATGTCATGCGACCTCATCATCTAGAACATGGCTTTCATGATGGCTTAGATAATATTAATCTCATTGATAAAATTTAATATTGATTAAATTAATTCTCATATAATTGAATTATCGAATTTTAAAGTTAAAATGGATATTCAAAATTTTTTAAAAATGTATGAACAAATAAAATTATAATTGCAAATTTTATGAAAAAATGAAAAATTTGAAATGGAAGGACTAAATTGTAAGAAATTAAAAGTTAAGAATTAACAAATTTAATCACATAAAAGGCCTAATTAAGTTTCCATATAAAAATCTTGGATCCAAAAGAATTAATCCAAATTTTAGGGAGAGAAAAAATTATCGAGTATTGTTGAATATCAAAATGGGCCTAATTAGGTCTTATTGGAAACTTAATAGGCTTGTTGGAATAAAAAAAATCGGGCTTGTTGGGCTTGCAGAGAATGAAATTGGCTTGATGGAAAATAAAAAATGGACTTGGCAAGCTTATTGGGCCCATTAGCAAAATTTGAAAGTTTTAAGTCCATTAAAGAATTTTAGCCCAAAAATAAAATAATAGAATTTTCTAACAAAATTCCAAGTATTGAACTCAAAAGGAAATTTTGAGAAATTTTACGTGTAAGAAAAGGGTAATTTATAATTCCAAACTCATAAAAAGTTACGAGAAAAAGGACTTTATGGAAGAAAATTGATATCTAAAGGATTGGAATTTTAAAAATTTATATTTAAGATATTTTTTGAAATATATGAAAATTTTTAAAATTCTAAACTCTAAAAAATTTTATAGACGAGAAAATTTTGTATTTTGGAACTGAGCAAATTCCAAAAAATATATTCAAATTTATAAAAATGGATTAAATTCAATATATTAATCAAAAAATTAATTTATGAGAATAATAAAGTTGAAATCTTGAAATTCGATACAAATTTTATCGAAAAATTTTGCAAGCATGACACTCTCGGAGCTATAAAAAATTCAAATTAAGTATGAAAATTGACAAAGTGACACCTCATGGTATAAAAGGCAAACACAATTTTTTCTGGAAAATTTTAGATTTTTTGGAGTGCATATCATATTTTTCCTTTTTATCCAAGAGTTATTCTTTTACGGGCTTTGAAACTGCACTTTCTTTGGTCCTGTGTATATGCGGTCAACTAGGCATAATAAAAAAAGTCTTGAAAATATACAATCTACCTAGAAGAGGTTAACTTCCACCAAGGTGGTTGCTAGATTCTCAATTTTAGATATTTAGGACTAAAGAAAAAAAGGGCTCGGACGAAACTAAGTATCTAAACGAGTCTTCTAGAAGGTAAGATCTTAGATTAGATCTATGATATTAAATTGTCAATTGACCACATGTAACTTTCAGCCCAAAATCCTATAGAAATCCAAGTGTTCCTTTTTTTAATTTCTGTTGCTTATATTTTTATTTTTATTTTTATTTTTATTTAATTTTATGCTATTTCATTGAGCATGAGATCAAATTTTCTCAACCCAACAATGAATCCGGATAATGTCTTTTTATTAAGTGAAATATATTTAATTACTATTGGCTTGAGTCAACCATATTTGAATTTCAAATAACGTATGATCAATAGGTACTAATTTAGGGCATCATAAGGGTGCTAATCTTCCCCACGTCTAATTGACTCTTAAATTTAATTCATTATCTCTAGTTTTCAATGCAAACTTTAGAATCCATCTTTTTAAAATAATTTCAAAAGCACGTGTAACTGACTCTAACTCACTTTTTTTGGTCTTCAACGCAGACTTTAGGATTTATCTTTTTAAAATAATTTCAAAAATCATGCGTAACTGACTCCTAAATGCAACTCACTTTCTTTGGTTTTCAACATAGACTTTAAAATCAATCTTATTAAAATAATTGCAAAAATTTCAATGGATCCATTTTGATAGGTGTATAATTACACTTAGCCTAAAAAATTGACGGCAAATCCTATTTCCCAACTATTTCATATAGCCATATGGGAAATGCCAAGCAAGCCATTTGGTTTTACAACTCAAGAGAAATATTTTTTTTTATTCCAATTTGCTCCCTGGGATTTGTATTCGGTGAAAGGGCACATTATGACAAACTCAAATTTCATTTTTACACTAGAATTAATCCCCACTTCCTAGGGTTTTAAACTTTTTATAATTTTTTATTAATCATTAAAAATATTATTTAAAAATAATTAATAAAATAATCTTTTAATAATTTTTCCTGAACAAATCAGATACAGATTTTAAATTGACACACGGGTCAATATATGATCAAACGCCTTTAAATAATTACTTAAAAATGAAATAATTTAGAAAATAAAATAGAATTCTTTTTTGAACTTATTTTCTGCACCCAAGCATTTAGCTTATTTGGTTGGTACATGCTCCCTATATTGAATATGCAAAGCTCGAATCCCCCTTCCCAAAATCTTAAATTTGGCTAAAAAACTTCTTTTCCCTAAGCAGGTTATGTATAAATCCTAAATTGATCTGCTAGTTAACATGCGACTAAAACGCTTTAAATATCTTATTTAAAAAATACAAAACTAAAAATAATTAATAAAATAAATTTTAAATTTTTTCCTGAGTGAGTTGGATACATACGTATACTAAACCAATCCACTACTCAACAACTGAGCCAACTTATTTAAATAAATAATTTAAAATAAAAATAAATTTCTCACTAGAACTTTTTTCCAAGTTGATTAGATACGAATCCTAAATTGACTTGCGAATTAACAAGCAGATCAATTCCTTTAAATATATCGTATAAAAATAAAAATAATTAACAAAATTAATTTTTTTAAAATTTTTTTGAGCGAATTGAGTACGGATTCTAAATTGATCCATGAGTCAATATGAAAGCCAATTCCTTTAAATATATTATTTAAAAATAAAATAAAATAAACGAACTTAAATCTAAAAAATAAAGAAAAATATGTGAAAAATAACATAAACACGAATGGGTTGAAATATACAAAAAATGAATTATTAATATGTAAAATTTTAAATTCAATTTATAATACTTAAAAATACAAAAAAAAAAAAAAAAGAACATAAACAAATACATCACAACTTACATTTTTTTACTAATGTTTTTCTATTTTTTTCCTATTTTAAAAAAAAGGAAAATACATATTTAAATTCACTAATAAACAAAATAAGAAAAACACTCTTTATATTTTAAAAATACCTCTTGAATCTCTTTAGAGAAAAATAATATATGGTGGATTCTTGAAAAGGAAACCACTTTCTTCCTCTATTCTTAGGTAATTTTCACTCTTTTCATTATTATATTTGTTCTTTTCTTCAACTTTTCTTTAAAATTTATTACGCTCTCTCGAATGAATGCAAATCTTTTCTTCCCTGATGTTTGAAAATCAAACCTTAAATATTCATTTCAAAATTAGTAACTCTCGCCATCACATCCATCATCGTCATTTACATCAAATTCAATGGCTCGTACGACTGATTGACTGAGATTGCGTTATTTGTAACAAGGAAACGTGTATCCGAGCCATCATGTCAAGCTTCACCTTTTGTTTAAAAATCAATGAAATGAGATAGTAGTAAAAAATAATGCATGATATATATTGTTAGATTTTAATAAATTTATAGTTAAATTTAATAAAGTTTAAAATGGGTTAACGGGTAAAGGCTAAAAAGGAGTTGTCAGATTGGTAAAGGACCATGTTATGCTGATTTATTGTATTGGAATGGATTTATCTAAGCTAAAGGTTGGTTTTCTTTGACCGATATAAAGAACATGTGATGTTAGAGATATTGAGATTTGAAGGTATTGTAGACATGGATGACATGAGGTAGGTCTAAAATTCGGTATGCCTTTACTCTTTATTTCTGGTTCTGTGTGATTTTGATTAAGAGCCTTAAGTGTGGTTTATATGATTCTTATTAAAGTGAGGTGGTATGGCAGGGAGTTTAAAGTTGAAAATTATTTGCGGTGGTCTGGTCTGGTTAGCAAGAATGCCGATTACATTGGGTGTTAGGGGCTTTATTTTCAATTACAATAGGTGGCGACTGACTTGTTTGCATCCGCTAGTCTTTCATTTTGGCATTGTTTTTACACGACGAATTTGATGGTGGTCAGTGTTAATGTCTTGAAGGAAAATTGGGAGTTGTTTCCAGAGCTGTGATGATTAGAATTTCTAGCATTATTTGGAGTGAAATTTTCTGATGAGTGTTTTCTTTTGTTTTGTTAAAATAGTTGCTTTTGGCAAATTGGCTTGTAGAAGAAAGTGGTTAGATGAATCTATTTAGATGTGAGGACTGGGGATGATTTCCTGAGGGGTCTCATTGTGACTTTTGAATAATTTGTTT